>NQII01007185.1:84724-99273 GCA_002778355.1 Clitarchus hookeri
TATTCTCTTCCCACGGCCGGCGGGCGGAGCGAGATAAAAAAAAAATAACAAGGGGTATTCGCCGGTGAAGAGGACACCGCGGATGACTACAAAAGCTGCATTTTTCACGCGCGTGTAAGTGAGACAGAAATACTTTTACCCCCCTTCTCGTTCTACGTATCTTCTTCCTCTTCCCTGACGTTCGCGGCAGACCGGGCGCCATATTGATTCAGTTTCGGTGGCTGGCTGGGTGGAAGGGTCCGTGGTGGGAGGGGAATGATGGGACGTTTTGGGGTGGGACGGTGGGGGTGCTTGGTTTATTAGGCTAACGCTGCTGGTGGGAAAGAAACTGCCAAGACGTGCCTCTTTCCCAGATATAGTAAATTCAAAACGTGCGTTGAAGAAATGACATGAACCCGGAAAGTCTGCGAACATAGCGAGTGTTTCACAACTTAGTGCTACAAACTTTTCTGAAACTTGAAGACGAGGAAGACTTGATAAACATTTGGTAAAGACAAATGAGGCTATAGTAATGTTTATTTGCTTGACTAATTTTCTAAGCATCAGTTAAAGAAAGATTGTTTTTTATCTCTCCAAACCATTACGCTTAACGAAAAACATAAATACTTACAACAAATCCATGTGCAAAAGAGTATAAACGACATTTAAAACGTATCGTGTATAAAAATCACGCAATTATAGCAATGCGCGCCAGTCGTGTTAAAATTTCGCATACATATTCAGCTGTGAAGAAGATTCCATAAAGGTACTAACACTGAGTAATCGTAGATGAGCTTCTTAAAACAGGTACATGCTAACTAAAGCCTAAAAGAACATGGCTGACTCTTCTTACATAGGTAAGACGTTCAATGTCATTCCAAAGGTGGCAGTTACTGGCAGCAAATATGCGTTGATTGACTTCCCTAAAAGTACGAAATGTCATGATCAAACGAAGAGTGGTCTTGTGACTGACAGGCAAAATGCGTTACGAATGGCCAATGNAAAAGTACGAAATGTCATGATCAAACGAAGAGTGGTCTTGTGACTGACAGGCAAAATGCGTTACGAATGGCCAATAAACACACAAAAACAATTCAATAAAGATGACAGTGCGAAAATATAATCACGTGTAATCAACATAGAATATTCACAGATTGAACTGACGTTTTAGTAATGAGGCACGTAATGAGGTTTCACTTAATTTTGAGCTTGTTAGCAGAAAACTTAAATTCGGATTATTTCTTCTCCATGGAATTTTGGCAGAGCCGAAAACGAACACAATTGCAGTTTCATGAAAATAGGGCTTGCATTGTATATGCCGAAGGCAATTTACATAGCTTGAAATTGAAGTCCATATATTTCCAAAGTTTAGTTGAGCTTAAAAAAAAAAAATCCTTTATGGGGAAATTTTTTTTTCTCCATTCCAGAAAATTTGTTAGACTTCTTTCGTGGTTACTGATTTACTTTATTTTTTTTTGTATTTTTTAAATTCCTCTCTCCTCCAGTCTAGGAAGACTAGGATAGCATTAATCTCCCCTCACCTGGCTGTATTTTGTGCGTTCGGAGTACTGAAGCAAGCACTCTCCGGCAAGCCCAGCAAGTGTCATACCGCCATCTCGCGTAAGGCACTGTTTGTCGTTCTGCGTACAACTTTCGGATTACAAGATCTGATACTATCTTTTGTGACAAAACAACAGAGGCACAGGCTTAACTTTGGTAATAATAATAATTTGAAAACATATAAAAAAATTTTCTTGCATAAAGGTTTCTGTGAAAACACTTATTTCAGTCATTTCGAATTACAAAAATTGCACTTTTTAAGGTATTAATGCAAGAGCAGACACATATAAACGTATGTATAGGCTGTTCACGGTAAAATGAATACTTTCAAAAGCCCTGCTTCAGATATACCTGTATGCATGTTGTGTATTCTTCACTCATATGTACAATTAACTTTACCATAAGCATGATCGCTTCATTCGTGCGTCGGTCAAGGGCAACTGTAAAATTCATAGAAAAGTATATCATGTACAAACGTTTTTATTGTTANCTTCATTCGTGCGTCGGTCAAGGGCAACTGTAAAATTCATAGAAAAGTATATCATGTACAAACGTTTTTATTGTTACACTTAAATGCACAAAAAAAGTAAAACTATATTATTTCAGTGTTCACAAATGTTTACTTAACTCATAATTTAACGTTACACTTGGAACTACTTTCTCTCCGTCTTTGCTAACTTTACGAGGCGCATGACCGTCAGTGTTCCCGTTAAAATACACGCAGTTAGGAGCAGTGACGTTTTTCAAAGGTTGGTTTCAAAAGTGCTCACTTTACCGTGAACAGCCTTTATGGAGTTTTTTCTACGTCATCGGTTGTTCAACAGTTTTTCTAATAAAAGAAGTATTTCTAAAGTTTGCACGCCTCTTAGTGTTATAAATAGGCGGATTCATAACTGTTTCTAAAGCTGTTTATTCAAAGAATTGGTAATTTCTGCTATCGTGATTATAATAATATCAACGGCATACAAATTCGCGCAACAAGAAGTGACCATTATGTTGAAAATGAATTTTATAAGTGTGATTATACAGACAAAAGAAGTGACTTTGTCACAACAGTGTTCCACCCTCTTGCGGCACAAAAATTAGCAAAGGCGGTTAACGGTACAGTTATCACTTCTGAAATCAAACTCTGGGGAAAAAATTGCATTGCTGAAAACTACCCTATATACAGTACACACTGGCATGTGAATTAATGAAAATATTTCTTAAGCCCCTGGTTGTCAAATGTTTGCCTTCTAATATACTTGCAAAATTTGAAGTCTAAATACGGCTATCAAATTTTCCTTTCCAATAAATGTTATGAAATAATCTTGAATGTGTTTCAAAATATACCATAGTGTAAAGTTTTTTTACTGGGAGAACCTATTCTGAATTTTTATTAAAAAATTATTTTCTAAGTGAGACACTGCTGTTGTGTGTTTCCATGCAGTACATTACAGGAAGAAATATAAATAATGTTGTGATTTATTTTCACTTCTTTACTAAATTCAAATTTTATTTACCGGAGATGTTTCCTGAACAATAAAATTTAATGTCCCTGGATTTTTAATATTATGTTTATTATACACTTAAAATAGTATTCGTACTCTGGAAGCTTCTACATATATTAATTATCTTCATAGCATTATTTAGTTACCAGCAATTTTTCGTTATTATAAAGTTTCATGACGTAAATTTTTGTCTTGCGCGATTCTGATTCGTTGAGATTGTCAAATGTCAAAGACATTTTAGAACAGGTGGTCCAGTTTTGAAATTTCTGATGGAAACTGAAATCATCCCACTTTTGCATACAAATGTGGCGGCGTTTATGACGTTTCGACGACGTCACAACTGTCCAACTATATTGACCAAACTTATCGAAAGCAATTTGACGAAATAATGTGACAATGTGACAGGGTCATTAGGTTTTACGTTTTTATTCTGAGTCTAATGTTTGAATTTATGTCTACTGAACTCGGCATTTATTGTACACACGTAGGAGCAAGAATTTCCGCATTAGTAATACATTTACTTTCCTAATAAAAATACGGTTTCGCTTTGATGACGCATTGATAAAGTGTGACGTTCCTTGGCAATGTTAATATTGCATATCGCGGACAGATACAAAATGAGGAGAAAAGTAGACCCTAACCAGAGCTCTCAAAGGTGTTTGATTAACCGTGAACAGCTTACACCGCTGTGCATTCAATAACCTTCAATAAGCATCGCGTTGAACTACGGTCACGTGATGAGCACTCGGGCTATCAATGCCAGTAGTATGTAAAACGTACCGCTTTTTAAACTGAGGCAGCTATTGTAGAGCTCACGCGCTGTCTTCCAACCTCTGCCACAGTGGCCATTATTTCCCAAGTGAAAGCGTGATTCGTCTTTAAATGCAATACGCCGCCAGTCCTTAGCATTCCACGTTACTTTACGTAGACACCATGGTGTAAACGAGGACGACGATTTTGAGGCGTTACCGACAACCTGGTTGCAATGTTTGTTGAGATCGCATATTGCCTGTTATAGGAGTTTGGAAACGTTACTGGCAAAGATAACGTGCTCTAGCGAAGCCGCTGCATGCNATCGCATATTGCCTGTTATAGGAGTTTGGAAACGTTACTGGCAAAGATAACGTGCTCTAGCGAAGCCGCTGCATGCCGCTGGATGGCGGACGAGGAAGCTGCTGGCTCTGTGCGCGTTTGGCAATCAAAAGTTACTCCAACCTTATATTTTTCGGGATCGTCCAGAACTTGTCCAGCGTGAATGGATGCCTTCACATGTCAGATACTCTTAACGCAATCTGAATGTGAAATCGGAACGACGGTCTAAACGAGGGGAAATCATGCGCGCCGCCCACCCCCATATTATCCATCCTCTCTCAAACTTCATCAGTTATTCGTACGGCTGTCTCGTACGTCGTTAAAACATACCTATCATTCATTCTTCACGCCTGGCGAGTTTCATGCTTGTCACCTCACAAGCGCTGATCTGAGAACTANATCGCATATTGCCTGTTATAGGAGTTTGGAAACGTTACTGGCAAAGATAACGTGCTCTAGCGAAGCCGCTGCATGTCGCTGGATGGCGGACGAGGAAGCTGCTGGCTCTGTGCGCGTTTGGCAATCAAAAGTTACTCCAACCTTATATTTTTCGGGATCGTCCAGAACTTGTCCAGCGTGAATGGATGCCTTCACATGTCAGATACTCTTAACGCAATCTGAATGTGAAACGACGGTCTAAACGAGGGGAAATCCTGCGCACCGCCCACCCCCATATTATCCATCCTCTCTCAAACTTCATCAGTTATTCGTACGGCTGTCTCGTACGTCGTTTAAACATACCTATCATTCATTCTTCACGCCTGGCGAGTTTCATGCTTGTCACCTCACAAGCGCTGATCTGAGAACTANAAACATACCTATCATTCATTCTTCACGCCTGGCGAGTTTCATGCTTGTCACCTCACAAGCGCTGATCTGAGAACTATTTATTCATGTCATACGAAGTACTATGCAGCGCTGTAGATTAACGTATGTACTTGCTTCATCCCACCAAGTACAATCATTTGTCAATCATCCAATTATGTGCCTTTTTACTATTTTTCAGTTATCATATGACTTTTGCAATGAGTGCAAATTCTTATGACAAAGAATGTATGTATATCAAAAGCGAAAAGTTTCGATACAGCTGATAGACAGAATATATATATATAGTATTAACGACTCTAGTAAAAAAAAAAATCTCGTAGTAATTATTATGTACAACATATTTTTAGTTGTAGAATAAATTACATTTTTGACCTATATTCTACATCACTGATAATATTCCTGGTTTGATTTCAACTGGATTTTCGTATCGTAATTGTGATACAGATTTTCTCGATTTCTACCTCAACAGCAAGGGGAGGAGTCACGGATTTATTTAGTTTAGTAGAACGGCGTCTACGTGTTTGATGTTTCAGGGCAATGCCATACATGCACTATTATCGGAAAGCGGTAATCCACACGTGACTCCGGAAATGCTCGATAACGTATCATATACACTCAAGAGCCAAAAAAACTGGTATAGGCGTGCGTATGCAAATAACAGAGGTATGGAACCANAGGTGTACGAGTTTTTTTTGCTCTTCAGTGTATAACCTCTCTCCCCAAGTTTATTAGGTTAAGCATACGAGAGGTAGTACACCAGCAACCGCCTCGTCCAACCCAAGATCCTCGCTACAAGGGAAGAAGGCATCGTCCTTGATAGCTTGGGTCGGTAGATAGATGGCACCTAGGCCCGGCCAAAGGCGGAGCGTTGAACTACTGAGCGACGGGATGTCGGTCCTTGGATCCTTAATTTCAAAGTGAAGAACTTCCACTAACTACGGCAATGTACGCTGCGGTGTAAAACCCGCAAGTGCCAAGGAAATCTAAGTAGCAGGATGGGACAACCTGTAGGCCACGTCAGAGGTTTTCTCGGGTCGCCGACATTTCGAAGGTGGACTCGTGCTGGCAGTAGTTGAAACTCCTCGTGGTGGAGAAGATCTAGAATGTCCGTACTTCCTGGCGGTGGGCGCAGTGAGGGGCGACGCAGTTCCGCTACTGTACTTGACAGACAATAGAAGCGAGGGTAGCATCTCAGCCGGAATACGGATGGATCACGCACCCACATCCGTTAGTTTCCTTCATAGTCTATGTACCAGTGTAAACAATAAGAATCCTCCCTCTTCTTCATTGTCCATATCTCTGTCACTTAAACACTTGAGAGTATCACAACTGCACTTCAGATCACAAAAGGCCATGTTCTTCGTACGACTGCAACTCGGCTAAACCATACATCGTATAGCTTAGCGTGTGGAGCGCACCAGAAACATCGTAAACTAGCACAGTACAGCATAGAGTAGCATAGCGTAGTATAGCTTAATGTGTGAATCAGCCTTAAGCGTCTAAGTGGCAGTATGGGGGGACACAAGGTGCGCAACAGCAAAAGCCTTAGGGTTTGCGTCTTGCCAACTGCTGTGTTATCTAGAGGTTCCCGCGCTAATTGAGTGTACTTCAGTCCTTTACTGCCAGGTCCCTCCAAGGTCAAGTACTGTTGTGAGGGCGTCCTCAAATCGGGAGCGGAATGGCTCCCTGCGCGATTTCTTATACCTCGATATCGTTGATGTAATATTTGAGAAAAACTGTGCCTTAACTGGATGAGTCTTCGATACGGGAGTGAGACGATTTGTTCGACTCAGAACGTTGGTTTGTGTACTTTTGTGTTAAAATGCAGAAGTTCGCATGCAAGTACTGTCAATCAGTTGCTTCGGACACGAATGTGAATAGACATTGCTGTAATATAATAATTTTATAATTATTAATATTCCAACCGGTTGGTATTCAGTAACTTAACATTGCCAATTTATAAGAAGTGTATTTTATATACATTTGTTACGCGTTTTTATATTCCTGGTTTGGGGAATTTGGTACTTCTTACGTTAGACACTAGGTGGCGGGCGTATCGCNGGGAATTTGGTACTTCTTACGTTAGACACTAGGTGGCGGGCGTATCGCGCGCTCTGTCTGTCGTTAGGCCGAGTAGCGGGGCGAAGGAGTCTTGCCCGGGTTCCTGATGGAAAAACAGCTGATCGTTGCGAATGGCAGCTAAGCTGCTAGCGGATTTTCGCAACTCCGAAACAACGGGTATTGGTATAAGCCCGATTGGGAGTTAATATGATGTGTGTTGTGATCAACGCNCGCGCTCTGTCTGTCGTTAGGCCGAGTAGCGGGGCGAAGGAGTCTTGCCCGGGTTCCTGATGGAAAAACAGCTGAACGTTGCGAATGGCAGCTAAGCTGCTAGCGGTTTTTCGCAACTCCGAAACAACGGGTATTGGTATAAGCCCGATTGGGAGTTAATATGATGTGTGTTGTGATCAACGCNTTTTCGCAACTCCGAAACAACGGGTATTGGTATAAGCCCGATTGGGAGTTAATATGATGTGTGTTGTGATCAACGCCCGAGGTTAAGAGTTGTTCTGTTAGTGGCACTTTTTTAATAGAATTTGGCGACAATAAAATTACGTTTAAGAGCCTGTGTCACCCACCATATTGAATGTCTTTATTTCTTCCTGATTCAAATTTAGGACGATTTATTGAAAAATGCGACAATAGAAGCTAACCTAACAACTTTACTTATCATTACGGACATAATATATGAACTACATACTAATGCATATTTAAGCAACAATTAACTTAATAAAAATTCTATGTATTAATTCATCCTCACATTTTAATGACAGCCAGGGAACGCTTATTATCAATTAGGTAAAAAAATTTCCACAGTACCATGAAATGTAATGCTTCTATAATGAAACATTTTCAGTATCGTCATGACACCAAAACGAATAATTTCTGTATAAGATGTGATACAGCCTGTTAAAGACACGTCAAGTTTACATTGCTACATGAGCAAAGTAGTAGGTTTTGCATCTAGTTTTCCCAGCTGGTTGGAATTTCGTGTGAGTTGGAGCTGATGTGCCATGTTGGCTTGGTAGCTGATTTGCACATAAGTGAGCATGCCAGTGGGACGGCGCCGGGAACCCCGTTCGAATTCGCACGAATACAACGCAGTTAGAGCTGCAACCGTCGAAGATTCAGCGCGCTGGAAGCTGTTCACCAGCATCGAGCTTGCAGCTACCGTGAAGATGCAAACATTGGGTGTGTCAATATTCCTTGCACGTTTTAGGCGTTGAATCGANTCGAGCTTGCAGCTACCGTGAAGATGCAAACATTGGGTGTGTCAATATTCCTTGCACGTTTTAGGCGTTGAATCGATTTATTGCTGACGTGATAATTTTGCAAAAACATGTCAATATCTTATTGCAGATTTTTGTCATCCAGCAAAGTACTTTTTATGCCTTCTACCTAGCTGACCAATTAAATGTATACNTATCTTATTGCAGATTTTTGTCATCCAGCAAAGTACTTTTTATGCCTTCTACCTAGCTGACCAATTAAATGTATACGTATATATAACGGGGTATATTAGGTTTTATTATAGATTTTTATATTACATTTTATATTGATTGAATATTGCGATCATTGGCCAGCATAGTAAACAATTTTTTGTGAAACTAGTTGTTGTTTGGTTTATCAGTTTAAATTACCTTCATATTGAAGTGGGAACGGTTATTACTCATAACACCAAAACGGCCTGTTTGTAGGCATTGTGGGGTGGGAGAATTTCTTTTTGTAAATGCTTCATATGAGTGAGGTAAAATTAAATCCCTCCCCTCAGAGAAGGGAAAACAGAAAGACTGATGGAAAGGTAGGGAGACAGCGAGGTCGTTACAGATGGAACCGACTGCTCAGAGAAGCAGAAACGGGAACGTTATCGCCTGGAATGACTCCGAGAAACCACGGATAAACGAAATCAGGATGGCTGGGACGGGGCCAAACGCGGGTGCTCCCAATTCTGAGTCTTTATAGTTTGTAGCCACTGCGCTTCTTCGCTGGGCAAGACTGACGAATTATGTTGTGTTGGTAACCTTGAACATGACACACACAATGTTCGCAACTCGCCGCCGTGTCGAGGTAAACATTTCTGTACATGATTAATTGTTTCCAAGTTTCCTACCATGGAGCAGGTTTGTTATTGTTGGTAGCGGGGTGGACAATACCTTGCCAAGTTTTAATTTTCTGGAGGTACTTCAGTTTTCTTTTCCATTTTAATTCGCCCTCATTTAGTCTAATGCACTTTCCTAGTTGGTCAGGAACTTTATATCTGTACCTGTGCACAGAAGCTATATGCTTCATGAAATCATATTTTGAATAGCTGGAACCATACACTGAGGTGACAAAAGTCATGGGATAGCAATATGCAAATATACAGATGGCAGTAGTATCGCGTACAAAATGTATAAATGGGCAGTGCATTGGTTGGGCTTTCATTTGTAGTCAAGTGATTCATATGAAAAGGTTTCTGACGTGATTATGGCCACACGACGGGAATGAACAGACTTTGTACGCGGATTGGTAGTTGGAGCTAGACGCATGGGACATTCCATTTCGGAAATGGTTAGGGAATTCAACATTCTGAGATCCACAGTGTCAAGAGTGTGCCGAGAATACCTAATTTCAGGCATAACCTCCCACCATGGACAACGCAGTGGCCCACCGCCTGCACTTAATGACCGAGACCAGCGACGTGTGCGCAGAATGGTCAGTGTTAACAGCAGGAATCAATGTGGGACGTACGACAGAAGTGTCCGTTAGGAGAGTGCAGCGAACTTTGGCTGTACTGGGCTATGCCAGCAGAAAACCGCCTCGAGTGCCTTTAATAACAGCACGACATCGCCTGCAGCGCCTCTCCTGGGCTCGTGACCATATCGGTTGGACCCTAGACGACTGGAAAACCGTGGTTTGGTCAGATGAGTCTTGATGTCAGTTCGTAAGATCTGATGGTAGGGTTCGAGTGTGGCGCAGACCCCACGAATCCATGGACTCGTGTTGTCAAAAAGGAACTTTGCAAGCGGGTGGTGGCTCCATAATTGTGTGGGTTGTTTTTACATGGAATGGACTGGGTCCTCTGGTCAAACTGAACCGATCAATGACAGGAAAGGGTTATGTTCAGCTACTTGGAGACCACTTGCAGCCATTCATGGACTTCATGTACCCAAACCACGATGGAGATTTTATGGATGACAATGCGCCATATCACCGGGCCACAACTGTTCGCAATTGGTTTGAAGAACATTCTGGACAATTCCAGCGAATGATTTGGCCACCAAGATCACCCGACATGAATCCCATCGAATATGTATGGGACATAATCGAGAAGCCAGTTCGTGCACAAACTCCTGCACCAGCAACACTTTCGCAATTATGGACGTCTATAGAGGCAGCATGACTCAATATTTCTGCCGAGGACTTCCAACGACTTGTTGAGTCCATGCCACGTCCAGTTGCTGCACTTCGCCGGGAAAAAGGAGGTTCGACACGATGTAAGGAGGTATCCCATGACTTTTTGCCTCAGTGTAGATAGACTACTGTTTCTACAAAATTATTTGTTGCTTATCAATTAAGATGTATGTTTGGTTAGCTGTAAAATAAATATCTTATTTCATTACAAATTTGTCAGCCTTGCAACAATCCTAACATTTATTATGTTCTGTCTCATGTTCTCTTGCATTACGACGTTTTTCAGTACAAATAGTTGAAGCACGGGTTCACATATAAATAAGTGCTTTTGTATTTTGTAAACCTGGGTTTGCTATTCTATCTGTCCATTTTGTATCCTCGTGCCCCGTGACAGCTAGTGTTGAAAAGGACCTGGTGACGGGAATTATGCGTTGATCAAATAACACCGTGAAATAGTCTGAAAATAAAGTGTTTAATTAAGTCTCGTAATTATGTCCGAATATTAAAGTTCCAACGAAGAAAATATTACTCGGCACATACTGCAGGGCTAAATTTATTCTGTTCTCAGAAGAATCAAGTAAGGAAAATAGAGAAGCAGAGGTATTTTTTTTGTCACCTAATACCTTTCACAGCTATAAATGTGTCTATGAGCTTCTAGTTAACGGAAGATAATATTTTTGTCGCGTCTCATTAGTCTGAGAATAAATAAATGCCGCGTGAAAAATCAACATTCTATTTTGGGTTTGAATGGGTTAAGGAGCTATCATTGGCAGGGCTATGAAAGATTCCTATTCCCAGAAGAAATGTACTGACATATCCGCATGTCTTAGGTTTGATTGTTCCTACTGGAGAGTTACCCTTCTGGCTATATTAAGCTTGTATGTGACCGCGACTAAGAATAATGATATTAGTTATCACTCACTCTAAAAATTAAACCTGTTCAATATAAATATGCACACATAATCTTCAGCGTAAACTTATAATTCTAGAGACTGAAAAGAAAACATGTACGTAAATTGGGCACGTTTAAAATTGAAATGAATTATACTAAACGTGTACGACAATATCTAATGCAGTACACCACCACTCCCTAAAGTTTAAACAATGAAAATTGCTCAATAATTGTAAATAAGGACTAAGAACACTATTTTACTTGAATTAGAAGAATCTTCTCGATTATTTAACTGAATATTTTGCTGTCATATAACAATGCTTCATATTAATTCGCAATAAATTTCACGGTCACGGGTACTGATTTTCCATTCAGAAGCGTGCAGCTTACTAATCTTGACCGAGAAGCATTTCACTTTCTGATATCGCTGATTCGCGCTAGAATGTACAAGTTCGTACACGACTCTCTCCTACCTTACTGTGAAATTACATGAACGCGTAATAATGTTAGCTTATCATGTAAAGTTCTCATAGTCTCTCAGTTAAAGTTTACATTGTCAATAGTTTTAGCATAAGAATATAATTATTATGCTTCGTGGTTTACCATTGTAAATATCAAATGCATAATCGTGCTTATGTTATGGAGCACAGTTTATTCTTAATCGACTATCGTTTACGTATCTTCTTAGTAGATTCGCTGCGCATTACTTCACTGGCGTAATGGTATATGAATCATTGCTGCCGATGTAGCGAAGACGGTAATATGTCAGAATAGCTGCCAATTTCATATCTTCCTGAGATAATGGAATATGCGACAACAGTATTCATCTCATCGGGAAGTACTTGGGTGGTTACCTTACACATGAGAGATTACCCTTTGTAGCTGAAAAAGAGATCTGGCGTATTTAATGTAGTTCAATGTTGAGCTATATTTTGAATACAGTAGCTGCAACTTTGTAAGACCCTGAACAATAAACCAGGTGTATGGAACTGACCTGAAGCCTCCAACACTTATACCACAGTCAAGTATAACAGCATTTTGGATATGAATATTTGTGTTACCGAGCAATACCGTGGACGTAAAAACGCTGCAAACTAAATGAGTTCAAGCCAGCTCTAATTAAAAATACTGACAAAAACATGTAACTCACGTTTGGTTCGATATTTCATCTTCCTAGTAACTATACTGGTGCACTGTACAAAAATACCCTTTGGTACAGCGCAGTTAATATCATGCTGAATAGCGGAAATCATTTAATTTCAATTACAGACGTAACCGAAAAGAAAACATTAACACACTATAAAAATCACGAGATATCTATAACAGTATGTGTTAAGTAAGGAAAGTAACAACTTAAAGCAACTTGGCGTTTGTCTACTTTCAGCAAAAGTAAGTTACTAAACTAAATAAAAGGTTAAGGTCAGACACTAGAAAGGGGCGATAATACTATCAACAGAGTATGAATAGTATGAAATAAGTGTGCTATTAAAAGTGTACGAGACTTATATTAAATAAGTGTATGCCACAATGGCTATAAGCAGATACAGGCCTGTAGAAGGTACAAACTTATCATACAATGTTCACTTGAGCATATGTCGATTGCAACTAACTAGAGACATATGATCCACTCAAAATTGAGTACAAATTTGTGTTTATTGATGTAGCGGCAGTTCAAATATTAGTACAGTTAAAAAATACTCAAAAATGTATTAAATATTTTGTTTACTAATGACAAGCTTTAAACGAAAGTGTTGAAACCTTGCGAATGTATACTGGATTTTAAGTTTACTGGGAAACAAATCTATGAAGATGGTGATAAGGAACATAACTGCAGCTCTGTAGAAACAATTTTTTTGAAAGAAAATCATGTCAAAAAGCTTTATTAATCATGATATCATAACTAAAATTGTGCTTCTTTAATTTTTTAATTGCAAATTTAATTGGCTTTTTTAATTAAACTATTTTATTGGCCAGTTCATCATAATTTTCTAATTGTTTGTTTATTCACGAAATTGAGAGATAATTGGAGTTTTACCGTTCGGTTTGTAATACTGATATCATAACAGTTGAATTTCAATCAGTGTGTGTAATAATACTGGCGAGTTCGTCTGTTCTGCAGCAATGTTGGGCTGCCATTGGCTCAGGGTAACTGGGGATGCCGCGCTCAATGGGTGATTACTCACCCGGGAAGTGATGAGAAGCACCTGTTTCATATTTACCTCTGGCTGTGAAATTTCGAGCACTGAGTAGGGGCCCGAAGGGAGGGAGGGGTCTTTGAACTGTGAACGCGATACCGCCGGCATGGAAAGCTGCGAGGGAGGTGTAGGAGGGGGTGGGGAGACACTGTTGCATCCTGCGTATTGAACTCCAGCCACGCGTGCGGCAAGAGAAGCTATTCTGAAACGTCTGCTCCTTTCCAAGCACTTCTCAGAAGTGACTATCTTTCCCCCTCGATGTAAAGCCGCACACACACGAACACTCCACTGCCTCGCCGCTGTGCTTCCTTCGGTTCCACAGCTTTCACCCCTGGACGCATAACTGTCAGACCAGGGCCGTGTGCCGTTACATTTGCTAGAAAACTCGTGCGATGTTGTCCCGTTACTAAATGCTTACTTGACTGCACAAGAGAACGGAACAACAACCGTGCGCTTATTCCGACATACTGTTTGAAAATAAAAGTGATTTTGCGTACTTAAGAATTAATGTACGGTGTACACGTAACGTAGCTTAACCTTTTATGAAAACTACACAAATCCAGGTTCTACATACAAGCCTACACTAATTAAGGGCGCCGTTTAAGTTTTTTTTAGTTGCATAACCTAANCACAAATCCAGGTTCTACATACAAGCCTACACTAATTAAGGGCGCCGTTTAAGTTTTTTTTAGTTGCATAACCTAACTTGTGGCACTTTCCTGCCAGCATTTCGCACCAGCATGATGTTAGCGCCCGAAGCATTTGTGCTCCTTGCCACGTGCTGTCGATGCGCAGGATTGGCCGGAAGCAGACTGGCGTATGAGGTACACAAATGGGGTTCCAGGTAGGTAATGAAACAATTGTTTTGCGCATTGCAGAGTTAACGGAATACGACCCGGGTGCATAGGAATCCGCCTATCTGACGGAACGGTGTTTAAGGGTACTGCCTACCGGCTGGCAGCTGCGAAATTTAAATAAGAAATCCCATGTTAAGGCGCCCGCCTACCTAATGAGTGAACAGCATTGCAGTGTGTCTGAAATACACGTTTTTCTCAGAAA
>NQII01007186.1:0-12896 GCA_002778355.1 Clitarchus hookeri
TTTGTTTTTATCATACAATGACGTCATGTATTATACTACTACAAAATTTTCGAGTTGAAGTACATTTCTAGATTTATTCACATCCCACGACGTTCAAGTGTAATTTTTGTTTTAATCACAACATTAGTTTACATCTCACGATGTGCAGAGTAACTTTTGTAATCAAGTGTAAATTGTTTACGTGTCTATGTCCTATGCAGTTTCAAAGTAACATTTGTATCTTACTGCAACATTTGTTTATGTCACGCTACATTTCAGAGTAAGTGTTTTCATATGTTAACATTAAGCAACATCAAAGGGTAAATTTTGTATAGTGTATACATATTATGTACTCTGCAAAGTACACTCATAAAAACCCTTCAAATACTGAAAATTACTTTCAGACAATTTAACCTGCAAAATTGAATTCCGGATATTTTTCGCAATATCGGACAGTAGTGAGTTTTGTACAAAGAACCATCCCCGAGCGCCGCCCTTGTGGAGCACGGGATGAGCCGGGCAGCTGGGCGAAAACCCCCTCTCATCGGTCATTCCAGTGCGGGCGGGCGATGCAACAGACAACCCAGCCAGGCATGCACGAGTGTGGTTACTGAATTAGTATTCTCCATTCCCCCTTGCAGGCGCAAAGAATGGTGGGTAAAAAACCACGATGTGAACAATTGTGAACATGATAACCCATGTGCCAGACCACATGGCCCTAAAAGATAATTACAAAACCGACATGAACTGGTGTACCTCAAATAGAAAGGCAAAAACATTATGTCTGAAAAGTGTGAACCCTTCCACATGTCTAACCAGTTCTGAGACACACAGTGCCGTACCACGAACTGGACAACGCGAGATGTCTCGAAGACGACATCCATGGGCAAACCCCGAACATGTCGGGCGAGCCTGGGACTGCACCTCTGATGGCAAGGAGGCGCCGTTGTGAATTGACTGCACTAACTGCGAGCAGTCTGGGGTGCTGTAGGCCCTGTTATTAAAAGCCACATGTGCAAGTGTCATCTGCAGTACACTAAGCTCTTTTTGGACATAACCATGCAAAATTATCAGCCACTCCGGTGTGGAAAACAACAAACTTGTGAAGGCACAAGAGCCGGGACAATTCGGTGTGTACAGTGCACAAATATTTGCCAGGCTGTGTACCTCACTGGACGCGAACACACAACTTCTGACAGGAATTAACAAATTATATGTTATAACTGTACTCAAATCTTGCTAACCATAAAACGAACAACCCAAGACTTTCTCACTGAAAAAATATTGCACCCTCGCCGCTGTCATCAAGACCAGTGTATGGAGGGAAATACAGAAACAGTGGAATGTGAAAACTGGGTGAATACCCATTGGCAGTGCGCGACAGCGCAGTACATTCCAATGTCGTAGCTGGCAACTATGGCTGTTCGCAGTGCATCCCAGAACCGCAGCTGACAGTGCCACATCAAGCAACCACATGTGCATAGTAAATCAGACAATACAAACCATTGACGAACTCCATGGGAATTCCACATGCAGCAGCACCATGCGCATCGCCACAAATGCTGCCAGCACCAACTGTCTTCAAGTGGCCGCAGCGGCAACCATCAGTGGATAGATGCACAATGAACCGCAGCTGATCAGGTCAGCACACCAGCATGGTTCCAGTCACTGTCCACATTCTCTGGGCTACCCACCGAGAAACTGAAACCGTTCCTGAGAGACTGCACAGGTTGTTTAACCAGGTGTGGAGTGTGTGAAAAAATGGCCCAATTGTGTAGGGGGCCAGCTTATGAGAGATGTGTTTGTGGTGGCGTACTGTTAATCACTACAGCATGCTGTAGGGTGAATTTTGGAACAGATTTCAATGCTGTTTAGCGTATATGTATTCCTCCCTTTAATCTCGCAGCCGCGCAGTATTAGAAATGCAGAATGACTGGGAGACTTTAACAGTATTTTTCACCTGCAAAATTAAACTCATGAAACATTTTCACCCACAAATGAAGCAAATGGAAGTATTATAAGTAGTGACTATCGCAGTGAGGCAAGAAAACAGGTCTGCTCAAGCCCCCTTAATACATAATAGTATTGAAGCATTCATGTGGTCAGCCACACTACATGACCAATCAGCTAGGGAACAGGAACCCTCGCGACGTGAATGGGTCAGGTATTTTCAGTGCAACACATATGACACAGACCAAGGTAGCATACCAGTGCAACTGCCAGCAAATCATTAACCCCACCATCCTACAAAGACCCTGAAACTACTACTACATATATGCAAACACCTGAGGTCCCAGCTGCACTGGGGGAGGCCAGTGCAAGGGGTTCAGCCATAAAGGGGTGCCCCCCCCTTGGCCTTAGGCATACCGAAACTGTGTAGCTCAAAAAATTCAACTGGCACAGTGACTGTCCACATTGTAGTGCCGAAGACACAGCACCCACAAACAGTAAAACACCACCGACGGGAAACAGCCCATCGGGATAACGAACCGGATGATTACTGCCCCTGGGCGATTGTCAACATACCACAACCAAAACATCAACAACTACCAGATGATCAGAATACCAATCACTCTCAATAACCAATCACACCATGTATTGATCGATACCGCAGCTTCACACAACTTTGTGCATGTTGGGTTTGTAGATGTCAGCCGATAAAAACAGTCAAAACAGATACTGCAGCTCGCTACACGACAGCACACAGGGGACTCAATGGGCGAGACGATCATAACAGTCTGGATACGGGATGTAGAGACAACCACCACAGCCCTCGTGTCAGCTGTTCTGCTTAAGGATGCAATCCTAGGTATTCCCTGGCTCAGAACAGAATATGATTGTTGAGCCAGCTGCACGCCGAATCTACTTTGGGCACAAATAGTGGCGAACTGTATACGGCCTCAAACCCCGAACCACAAGTTGCACACCGGAAGTCCAGCTGGACGAGTTAAACCATGTGGTACCACTAGGGATTCGTGATGCTGTGCAATGGCTACTTCACGAGAGTCGCAATGTATTTGCGGCAGCCGACCCATTACATCGCACGACAGTAACAGAGCACGAGATACCACTCGAACACGAGCGACCATTTTACGCTGCTCCACGCACTTACCAAATTCACCAAGGCATAATTATCAAAGAACAAATTAAAGAAATGCTTGCTGAGAGTGTAATTGAACCCACCTGCAGTCAATAAACTAGTGATATCACCTTAGCCCTACATAAATATGGGATATGGCACTTCTGCATAGACTTTAGACCAATCAGTCTAATCACTAAACGTGCACCACAACCATACATAAGGGTCAGTGATGCACTTCACGTGCTTGGACGTGTAAAAATCATGATGTCACTGAACCTCCACAGCGGGTATTCAACCAGTGTAGTTAGGCATTTGTAGATTACAACCTCCTTCTATATCTACAAGCACCAATAGAATTGATGAGGACTCCAGGGACCCACAGGCCATCAGCCGAACGACCCTCAACTAACTCATGCTCTGAGTTACGGCACCGGGATAATCACCTCATACCTAAAGCCCCCTTGCATCAAGCTTTAAATAAATTTTGATCATATTCATGATTTTTTGTTAAATGTATTTACTTTTCGTATCAGAATAACAAAAAAAAAATTAAGAATTTTTGTTATTATGATACTAGTGATATTCGGCATAAAATAACATATGAAACACAAGTTTTCCAAACATGTATTTCATACGAAGTCATACACACTTCACTGAAACCCAAGTTCAGGAAATGATACACACTTCACTGAAACCAAAGTTCAGGATATTGGGCTTCCGAAACTAAGGTTTCGGCATACTGTATAAACGTACTGATTGACAGTGCGTCTTAATGCATAATCAGTGATACGATCTCTTTGCTCTCACATAAAATGAATCATGTTACACTTTCGCATGTGCTTAACATGGTCGATTCGGATGCAGCATTATGATGCATCACACAAGCTCGTAAACTTCATGTAGAGTGTAACAAATATCACAATATTATAAATTTGGTATACAAACTCTTCAAATAAAAATTTTACTTATTGATTGTCTTATAGAAATCCATCCAAATTGTGTTTGGCACACACGATCACATGCAACCGAGTAGCATATCGCTCAAATTTTAACTCCAAAAGCTTCCATTATGTGACGTAGATGTAAAACCATCGTGTTTAAACCCTTTAAATAAGTACCAGACAGCTTACGTGAAACGGAAATTTTTGTTAACTGATCTCAGACAACGGCGCAGCGACTTGGTCCTGGTAGTTATTTGTAGGGCGCGTAATATTTGCTGTCGCTGCGACTTTGTCTCTGCGACACGCACCCAACATTGACCTACCCCAAGAACTGTTAAAGTTACATGGTCAACAGTAATAAACGTCTTAGTTTATATGTCAATTTTTTATTTAAAAAGAGCACTATTATATAAATAAAATAAAACGTTTATCGATTTGAATTTAATCTAACTGCATTATAATTGGTTACAGGATGTATGCATACATCTCAAAGTATTTGTTTACAAAAAGTTTTCTAACCTAAAATCCAAACTGTTTTCGCTAGAAGTGATGGAAGAAAAGCAGTTTAATATTGGAACATGGAGATTGATTGTGCGTATCCTTTCTGGCTAGCAGGTCGAATGTTGAAAGCGCTTTGACCTTGTTGCGACGTACTACAGAACTTTCCTTTCTATTGGGTTATAGATTTCGCCGCTAGAATGCGTGGCGAGTCCCTTTCTGTGAAGAACTCTGCAGCAATGAAGAATTCGGCGCTATATTTATGTAATGAAGTACACTTTATTGAACTTTGCTCGTTAATTCGTTCTGGAATTATACATTTTTATTTATTTGTGAAATTTACGATTACTAATACTGGACTCAGTTGTGAAAGTTAAATTCATTATGATATACTTTATTCTCTCATTGTCGTTACTTTTACCAATTTTGAATAAATTACCTATTCAACTCCCTGTTTTTTGTGAATTGTATTGCAAAATGTTTTATTACGCACATACGTAGCTTTTTGTTTCATTCCAGTAACCTCGTTGTCCACAAATACTTTTGCTCCGTACCTGTGCGCCATTCGGCGTGACAAAGAGCAAATGCCTCGTGCCTGCACGTCGTGTGCGCTGACGCAATTCATCCCACGCCGTGACAAGGAGCGACTTAGCTACGACCTGCTCCTCGCCGTGACAAGGAGCCCTTGCCTCGCGCCTGTGCCGCTCGTTCCTTCGTTGCTAACTAGACAAGCTTTGCCTTGCGCGTACACTCTTCCTTTTTGACGATGGGCGACTTGCGCAACCTACCTATACTTTTTATATCATGTTGCGTGCACGCCAAAAACCAAATCATATAAACGACATCCACACATACAATTGTTCATTAAAAAGGTTTAACTCGTATAGTGCATATAATTTACGTCCCGCATAAAACTTGTCCTCAATAATATTGTAAGGTATCTGGTGACTTCTACTTCATTTTATCTCCATTAGGACCCTCTGAAATGTATAGCAGACAGTCCTACTAAAAATCATCGAACGCGTCGCGCCGACGGTTCGCCATCTTTCAACATTGTTTTAGGAAACACAGTATATAAAAGTTAGTTTGCTTAGTAAATAAAGGTAAAGTAATTAAATTTCCATTTACCATAAAATATATTAATTATGTGAAAAAGGTTTTTAACTAAAATAAAAACGTTTGTGTAGAAATCTGTTGAGTTATTTAAAAGTAAATTGTCAATTTTGAGTTAAAATATTTATTAAATATTACTTTCTATATTAATCGAGAGCGACATCTATTATTTAATTTTATAAAGTTTCAAAAAGTAACTGTACTAAATTAGAAGAATTGTCAAATTAATATTAAAAATAACCAATAACACAATGTCTCGAGGATATATCGGTTAAAATTTTAATTTCTTCACATATTTAATTCTAACAATTAGGAGGGTACATCTTCCGTTAGTAACTATATCAAAATCTATTTACATAGCCGTATTATCAGATATTCACAAATAAATAGGAGTCATACTGAATTACTCTAATATAAATTATGCCATTCCATAGTTCGGAAATTCTCATATTTTTTAAAGGCCAGACATATTTATGATACATCTATGCCCCGAAGTATTTTATCTCCATAGACGCCAGACAGATAATACAAATGCTCCCTGAAAGTGGGTCAAGGATTCTGATGTTGGTTGGTCTGTTGCACTTTAAGTTCGCCTTGAAGCTGGTGTACACTGAAACATGTCAAATCTGGTAGAAACACAGCTGTGTTCACATACACAAATGATAAAGATGATACAATACAAAAAAATAAGCGGGCATGCAGCTTGTGGCACTGCATTGGCCTAAACATAATCACAATAACCTCGCGCAGACGAATAGAAGGTTTTAGGTGTCATTAAACTGGTCAGGCACAACAGTCTACACTGGGAAAAGGTCGCCTGGGGGATGAAACAATACGAAAGGTTTTGGAATTGAATGAATGACTATTTATATACTAATGACTGGTTGCAAAATATGTGAACTTCCCCCAAGTCGCATAAGGCATGCCTCATAGGTTCGCAGCCATACTAATTAGTAATTGGCATTCGGTGAGGGGATTAGCGGGGATTAGCACGCACCGTACACCAAAATGCGAAATCCCTGGGTGAAGCAAGATGATGCTGAATGGTATTATAAAAGTATGTTTACAGACATGTACCCTTTTAAACTTAATTTACTTGANAACACAGCTGTGTTCACATACACAAATGATAAAGATGATACAATACAAAAAAATAAGCGGGCATGCAGCTTGTGGCACTGCATTGGCCTAAACATAATCACAATAACCTCGCGCAGACGAATAGAAGGTTTTAGGTGTCATTAAACTGGTCAGGCACAACAGTCTACACTGGGAAAAGGTCGCCTGGGGGATGAAACAATACGAAAGGTTTTGGAATTGAATGAATGACTATTTATATACTAATGACTGGTTGCAAAATATGTGAACTTCCCCCAAGTCGCATAAGGCATGCCTCATAGGTTCGCAGCCATACTCATTAGTAATTGGCATTCGGTGAGGGGATTAGCGGGGATTAGCACGCACCGTACACCAAAATGCGAAATCCCTGGGTGAAGCAAGATGATGCTGAATGGTATTATAAAAGTATGTTTACAGACATGTACCCTTTTAAACTTAATTTACTTTATGGGAGTGCTTCTGACTCACTTTGTAGTGAAATTGCGTAAGTTTATGACGAGGTGCATATTTTCATAGTCAGCTGGAAAACACATAAAGACACATAAAATGCATTGCAAAAACATTAATTAACACTTTACAACATCCCAAGCATAAAAACGATGGGTAAAGCACGACATAATAGTGCACTTTTTGGTTTATGGAATGTTCGCATCATCAAGAAGGTAATGGAAACTGATACCGCACAGACCAACAATAAGTTGTGTTAATTGATTATTATTGGCTTTGATATGACCTAAATTGACATGCACTTCTACTTGTTTATTGCCCTGAATATGGCATAGTGGCTGAATTTGCATTCGGATTCTAGGTCACTTGGGCCAGTCACCCACGTGGCCTGCACTTCACTTGCCTTTTATTTCGCAGAGGGGTTTGAGTCCCTCACCTCATTCATTTCCCTTAGAACTAACTCTCGGGGTGTAATTTAACACTGGCCACTGTACTCGTTAATTTACATAATTAAAAGTTATATCTTGAGGCCTATCTGGGAAGTGGCTTTACTCATGGGGTAATTGTTGACAACATTGGAGTGCGGCAGGTGGGCAGGTGGCCCATTATGGCAGCCAGTGTAGATCTTACCTGCAGTGAACAGATGGCATGCGAGGGGCGACAAGGGCTTGTGATCGGCGCCATATCTGCATAAAATGCATCCCACCTCCCTTTTGAAGACTTTACAACCCTGTGTGATGCTATACATCTATCCCCCCCCCCTTCGTTGACTGGCAGCAAGGTGTGACACAGCCACAGGTGGTACCTCTGTGTGTCGGCGTCTGCTTCGGTGAATGATGGTGGTGGTGCTGCAGACAGTGAGGAAATTTTGAGCATACATTCGCTGGCCTTGGAGCTATCTGTGATGTCCATTGGTACATGCGCGAATGTATGCCATGTAACCACTTCGCCGTACCGATGTCATGATACAACAGACACTGGAATTAAGTGAGCTTTTTGAGAGAGTCTAAGTTGATCTGATGGAGCCCTATTTGTGCACAACAGCTAGCAAGCATTCCATACCAGTAGTGAGTGACTCATTCTCATTGTGAACAGAGGACCACCCCGTCTCCAGTGTTCAAGTCCGCAATGTAACCTGTTAACTGTATACCGAGTTATATTCCTCCTGGGGGTATCCTTGGCTTCTCCTTTAAGACAATAGCACATATTTCATGGGCAGGCAGTGGCATGAACTGTGTACAGGGTGGGGGAGTGTTACTCCACACGATGGCCATATACCAGCCATGGGCCAACCCGTCTGAGAAAGACCTCAATATGCAGTTGTGTCTGTGGGTTGGTAAAAACCATGTAGCCATGCGCCCAACTCGCATATTAAAAATCCCGAACAACTGGTTTATGTGTGTGAACACCAACTGACTGACACCATACCAAGTCGAACACTCAACCGAGAGAGCCACATGAAGTGCCGGCGAGGATGGAAGACACCCTCCTCATAGTAACATACTACATGACTCAAGTGACCATTTTGCTGTATTCACCCCAGGAGGTAACTTTTGCGGCCAAATAACCAGTGGTACAGCATGGTGTCCCCCCAAATGCCATAGCCATCAAGTGCACCACTCATTGGAGGGAATGTCGTTGTAGCTCGTGATGTGGCACGTGGAATCTCTCCCAATGATGCAATATCGCCTGGGCTACTGGCCTAGGGGCAAGAGCTACAATACCCCAAATTTGTGCAAAATATGTTAAATGAAATCTAGTACAGTCTACAAGGTCTTTGAACACAATATAAAATAATTATAAGGTTTTTGTTTTATTAGCGATTAGAGTGTGGCTTCCCACAGCCTTGGGGAATGGACTCGTCCAACCCCTGGAATTGGGACATGCAAACTCGCCCATTGGTGAGATTTTCCAAATGAAAAATAGCCAAACTGTA
Source organism: Clitarchus hookeri (assembly GCA_002778355.1). Taxonomy (NCBI): domain Eukaryota; kingdom Metazoa; phylum Arthropoda; class Insecta; order Phasmatodea; family Phasmatidae; genus Clitarchus; species Clitarchus hookeri. The sequence goes on from NQII01007186.1 coordinate 9,116, forward strand.
TTAAATATTTTAATTAAATCTTTTAAATGTTCTAATTAATGTCAAAGTGCCTTTATGCATTTCTTCCTTCACAGAAGATGGCTTAAACTGGCCTTACTGTTATTAATTGAATAGTTTAGTGTAATGACATACGNTATTTCTTCCTTCACAGAAGATGGCTTAAACTGGCCTTACTGTTATTAATTGAATAGTTTAGTGTAATGACATACGCATTGATGTCCTAAAGTCATACACAATGAAAACTATATTAGAGTAATGTAATTTCCTTCAGGGTAAGAATACTTTGNCATTGATGTCCTAAAGTCATACACAATGAAAACTATATTAGAGTAATGTAATTTCCTTCAGGGTAAGAATACTTTGTGTATTTTTGTTTAGCCTCAATAAAGCTCCGTGTAATTTTCATGTATTTTTGGCATCGGATTCTGCAAGGCCTTGGGGAAGACGATGTCATTCCACCAGTCAGGTTTCAGCACTCGGAGCGGCCAGAAGCGCGAGTGGTGCTCTGCGCGACTCCCCTAGGCACCTTCAATTTAGGCTGCAACTCATTTTCACTACAATAGACATGTAACATACCAGAACATTTTGCATTATTAGTGCCGAGGGGTGGACCATCCGTCCCCTGTGATTTTATCCAGGGCATAGCATATCGCGCATCAAAGATCATNTATTAGTGCCGAGGGGTGGACCATCCGTCCCCTGTGATTTTATCCAGGGCATAGCATATCGCGCATCAAAGATCATTGTTCATGGCTCGCACCTTTTTCATTCAGCTTCGGTTATTGGCAGACCGAGTGTCGAACCCACTTAATACAGGTTTAATTTGTTAGGGCGCATGTGTGTAACAACAGAGAATATGTAAGCAAGTCTAGCCCATACATGTGTTTCTTTTCATTGTTCGTACAACCCTCCTGGTTTCTCAGGATGCTGCACCCACTTGCAACACAGTGAGTATTATAATCAAAATTCGTGAGAAACCTAACAGTCTCGTCAATAGATAATTCTAGACTAAGGGGACGTGATATTCAACCATTTCAGGTAGGCATTTGAAGATTACCTTGCACCTTCTCTGTATACGAGCACCAATCAAACTAATGAAGACTCCAGGGCCCCACATGCCGTCAGCCGAACAACAAACTAACTCATGATCTGGGTTACAGCACCAGGGAATATTAACATATAACCCCTTTAATTAAAAATAAGATAAGGTTGAGACAATTACCACATCCATAGAATGCTCCCACATCAAACTTTAAATAACTTTTTGGTCATATTTATAACTTTTCTGGTACATTTAATTACTTTTCGTATCAGAATAACAGAAAAAAATTTAATTTTTTTCATTAATTCGATACCAGTGATTTCTGGCATAAAATAATAAAAGGAAACACAAGTTTTCCAAACATTTATTTCTTATGAGGTTATAAACACTTGTCTGAAACCAGATTTCAGAAAATTGGGGTTCCGAAACTGAGGTTTCGGCATTCAGTAGATACATACTCATAGACAGGGTGTCTTAATTCATCATCAGTGAGGCCAGGTGATGCAATCTCTTCTCTTTCACTTAAAATCCATCACATTACACTTTCATATGTTTAACGTGGTCGTTTCGGATGCAGTAATATGAAGCATCATGCAAGTTCGTAAACTTCATGTATCATATATAAATATCACACTATTATATGTTGCAAATATGAAACTCTTAAAATAAGAGTTTTACAGACTTATTGATTGTCTGTGACAGAACTCTGTCCCGATTGTGACTGGCCCACATGATCACATGCTACTGAGTAGCATATCACGCAAAATCTTGACTGCAAATGCTACCATTATGTGATGTATATATATAAATATCGTATTGAAATCCTTTATATAAGTTCCAGATGGACAATGTAAAACGGAAATTCCGTTTAACTGAACTTCGACAACGTCGCGGTGACTAAGTTTTGGTAGTTATTTGTATAGGTGGGGATGATTTTCTGTCGCTGCGGCTTTGCCACTGCGACACGAATACCATGTGTCGCTGTAGTCATAGGCTAAAGATGTGGTATACAGTTTATTCGTCTTCTGCTCTTGTACTCAACACTGAGCTAAAAGGTTATTTAGATTAATAACTAATTTTCCTTTCCTTTTCATGATTTTTATCTCCCCCCAACCTCCTTACCACACCCCACACTTTCCAGTCACCCAACCGCTCCGGTCACACCCGCCACCACGCGCCAACGTACCCTTTTGAATCAGTAAAAGCGGGTCAGTGTTGGCACTGCTGACATTTGCCGGTAACTCATTTTTATTTTCTTTAAGTTTTCAGGAATCTACTACTGGTTCGGGGGGACAGACCCCAATGCCCATTACCTCCCACCTTAGTGGGGTTTACTCTCCCTTATGGTTATACCAGTGCCAACCACAACAGAGGAAATATAAGATCCTGCCCATCGCTCCAAATATTTCTCTCCCCAATAATAAAGATCATGGTTCCTACCTATCTGTCTGTTGTGGCATTTTCGATTAATGCATGTAACAATTTTTTATTATTTTCTGTCGAAAGGGTTTTTTGGAAACCTATGCCCAAACGCTGTCATGGCTACCAATCCCTCTATGCCGCGATTCATATCCCCTTACATGGGTTCCCTCCCCTGTAGGCGTTATATGCTAAGCACTGAGATGCTTATGAGATAGTAAAAAATAGAAAGGAAGGTAACTGAAATTAATATACTTCTCTTTCAAATGATGGCTACATTGTTTTTCTAAATAGCAGTGTATTATAAAATTGTTGTTTTTTTTTTCAATAATGTTACATATTAGTATTTTTTATTATTAGATATTTATAAGTATTTCCCGCAGCTATGGCTGTAAATAAAAATCACATTTTTTCCGATGCTTTCAACTAAGTACTTTTCTTTCATAAGAATTATGTGAGAAACGTGTATTCATTCATAATGTATTTCTCTCGCCACTTGCTTGCAACTGCTTATAGTTTTGTAGTTTGTTATTTATTGCATTTAGTACAATAAAATAGAAAAAGTAATAAAGACAGAAATTTTCTTGACGCTAGTACTAATGTGAATACACTTATACTTTCATTGTCTCACCTGGAATATTCAAGTGTTTTTTTTTTTGTATGGAATCTTGTGCTTGTTATCCGATTACATTTAAAAAAAAAAAAGATACTGAAAAATACTAATAACATTTATAAATGTGACTACTAAATATAAGTTACTCCCATTTCTTTAAGCCCCTGTCACACTGTCAAATTTATGACTTGAATTGTTTTGCCAATTAAATTGAAAAGGGAATACGGCCATCAAATTTTTCTTTTCAAAATATTTTATCAATTAATCTTGAATGTGTTTGAAAATATGTCACACTTACAAATTTGAGATTATAATTAGNTTTCAAAATATTTTATCAATTAATCTTGAATGTGTTTGAAAATATGTCACACTTACAAATTTGAGATTATAATTAGAATTGTTGAAAAATTATTTTCATAGTGACATATTTCTTTTGTTTATCAATGCAGTCCATTACAAAAAGAAATATAAGATATAATTATCTCATCTATATTAATTTAAAATGTTATTTATCAGTAAGGTTCCCTGCGCAAATAAATTGTATGCCTACTCGTTCGTCAACATGAATAACCCTTACAGTCCTACTAAAAATAAGAGATGTTATGATGTGATCAGGCCTTAGACTTGATATTCTTCAAGCACAGATATTGTTAAGAAAATGTAATATATATATATATATATATATATATATATATATATATAATCTC
>NQII01007186.1:14604-43560 GCA_002778355.1 Clitarchus hookeri
TTCCCACATGGCACTGTTTACAAAACGTTTGACAGGTGTCACATGGCAATGTTTTGTTTACATACTGCGGAATGATACATAATCGGGTCCCTGAAAATAGATCTTTAGCAGGGCTTCAGAAAATCTTGAAGTTACCGTGAATACATTATNAATCGGGTCCCTGAAAATAGATCTTTAGCAGGGCTTCAGAAAATCTTGAAGTTACCGTGAATACATTATACAAAAAAAGTGAAATGCATGAGCCTTTTACTATAAATTGCCTTATGACAAGTTTCGGGGCAGTCCATAGGGCTCGGGTGTTGTAAAATAATTTGAAAGACCAACGGGCGTCAGCTAACCTAATCGAATACTACCCGCTCGGGTAGCACGAGGTTCTTGGAGGTCGGTAGTGAGCGAAAAGCCTGGGGTAAGAACCCTGTGCCCCCATGTGTGTCTGCGATCGCGGAAACGAAAAGACATATTGTTGGCTCGTCCCACCCCACTGTGGTATGATATACACTCCGAAGTATTTTGACTTCTTAGATGCCAGGCAGATAATAGAAATAATCCCTAAAAATTTGTACAGTTCGTACACTTATGTGATGGGTCAAGGATTCTGATGGAGTTGGTNATAATAGAAATAATCCCTAAAAATTTGTACAGTTCGTACACTTATGTGATGGGTCAAGGATTCTGATGGAGTTGGTCCGTCGCACTTTAAGTTCACGTAAAGTAGGTATGCAATGAACACACGTCAAATATCGTAGAAACACAGTTGTGTTCACACACACAGATGATAAATTGTAAAAAAGAAGTGGGCATGCAGCTAGTGACACTCCATTTGCTTAAACGTAATCACAAAAAAGTCCGGCAGATGAAAAGAAGATTTTAGGTGTCATTAAACTGGTGAGGCACAGTAGTCTGCACTGGGAGGGGGTTGCCACCTGAGAGGAAATAATACGAAATGTTCTGGAAATTAATGAATGACTATTGATATACTAATGACATGTTGCAAAATATGTGAACTTCTCGTGAGTCGCATGATGCATGCTGCCTTCTACGTTCGCGCATTGCTCGCACCAGAAACGTCCCGAGATGTTTACAGTGTCCCATTTGGTTGGTAGCACTGTTTGTTTGCATGCGGCCTTCAACATTGCTGCCTTCTACGTTGCTGCTACTTGACTCACTAGTTGCTGCTTCTTGATTCGCTAGTCGTTGGTGCGGTGGTGGTGGTGTTAGTCCGCACTGCCAATAACAAAAAAATAACAAAATCCCTGGGTGAAGCAAGATAATGGTGAACGATATTATAAAAGTATGTTTACAGACATGTATCCTTTTAAACTTAATTTACTTAGATGGTTGCCTGTCTCTTACTCACATTGTAGTGATATTACATAAGTTTATGTCGAAATGCATATTTGCATTGTCCACTGAAATCGCATAGACACATAAAAAAACATTGCAGAAACATTAATTAACACTTCGCAGCATCCCAAGCATTATTAGGCCGGGTACACAAGAAATATTAGTGCACTGTTTTGTTGATGGAAAGTTCGCATTATCAAGAAGGTGGTTGAAAATGGTGTCTCACAGACCAACACTAAGTTGTGTTAATTAAATATTATTGGCCTTGATATAACCTAAATTAACATGCACTTGTACTTGTTTATTGCCCTGAATATGACTTAGTGGCTGAATTACCATTGGACCTTCTAGGTTACTTGGGCCAGTCCCCCACATGGCCTGCACTTCACACACCATTTATTTCGCGGAGGGCTTGAGTCTCTCACATTTGAACTTACATTGGGTGTGTGATTTAACACCGGTCATAGTACTCGTTAGTTTACATAATTGACTCATGTGGTTATAATTGAGAGCATTAGCCTGTGGCAGGTAGGTAGGTGGGCTGTTACAGCAGCAGATCTTACCTGCAGTGGACAGGTGGCATGCGAGGGGTGACAAGGGGTTGTGATCGGTGCCGCAAACAGCATCAAATGCCTCATGTACCCCTTCCGGAGACATTTCGACCCTGAGTGATGATGTGCCGCTATTCTCCCTCCATTGACTGGCAGAAATGTGGGTTGCAATGCGACAGCTTGTACCTCGGCATGTCGACATCTGCTTCGGTAAATGATGGCGGTACTGCTGCTGCAAATGTTGGTGTAGGTGACACTGATGCCTTTTTAAAATGGTGGTAGTGGTGCCACTGCACAAGTTGATGGTGGTGCCACTGGTAAGGTGTTGAACAGCAGTGGTTTTACAACTGAAAAGGGTAGCAATGGTGCCACCGATGAGTTGCTGTAATGGCAGTGGTAGTGGGGGTACTGAGCTTACCGACCCTCTCTTCACGCTCCTCGACATAGAACACAGGAAGCGCCCCTGTATGTCTGCATTGTTGTCGGTCCCACACGACTTTGCCCTTCCCACCACTCGTTTGGGCGTCAGGATGCTGGTTGTCGGGATGCTGGCCATCGGGACGCTGACTGTCGAAGAGGGTTGTTGGCTTATGAGGATGCTTGATAATGCTGATGACTAAGGGTTTTTGTTATGTCACTAATTGCTGGCTTAAGAGAGAGGTACAGCATCACACTTTTGAAAAACATCTGATACTTGTGACATAAAATTGCTTAAACAATAATAAATAAGGAGAGAACACATAATATTCGCAGAAACTTGGCAACACACAAAAATAATGAGCGCAGACACTAAATTATATTGAAGTTGGTAGGTAGGTGAGCTTAACATATCGTCGACAGTGGGTTCATTATATATGGAGCTAGTTTCTCAGGGAAGAGGAATTTGGGAAGGAATGGGTAGGAATTTGCCATGGCTTTTATTAAGGGCCCAAACCAACATTCGCCTGGAGTGATATTGGGAAACCATGGAAACCGAAATCAGAAAGGCCGGACCAGGAATCGAACCCGAGTCCTCCCGAATGTGAGTCCATTGAGTTACCACTGCACTATCTCGCTCGGTAAATTATATTGAGCAGTAATAATGATAACTGATAACCACAATTTGTAAATGTAAAAAAATAACTGATGAATGTAAACAATGATGCCCTAGCAAATGTAAACAATGGTAACTAACGAATGTAGACAACAACACACAGTAAATGTAAATAATGATATGCTGGAATATGTAAAAAAACTATAAAAGTGTAAAAGATTATTACATTTACGAATATCAACAGTTGGTGAGTAAACATTGCTCTAAGTTNCCGAAATCAGAAAGGCCGGACCAGGAATCGAACCCGAGTCCTCCCGAATGTGAGTCCATTGAGTTACCACTGCACCATCTCGCTCGGTAAATTATATTGAGCAGTAATAATGATAACTGATAACCACAATTTGTAAATGTANAATGATAACTGATAACCACAATTTGTAAATGTAAAAAATAACTGATGAATGTAAACAATGATGCCCTAGCAAATGTAAACAATGGTAACTAACGAATGTAGACAACAACACACAGTAAATGTAAATAATGATACGCTGGAATGTGTAAAAAAAACTATAAAAGTGTAAAAGATTATTACATTTACGAATATCAACAGTTGGTGAGTAAACATTGCTCTAAGTTNAAAAAAACTATAAAAGTGTAAAAGATTATTACATTTACGAATATCAACAGTTGGTGAGTAAACATTGCTCTAAGTTGGCCGGCTGCTATGATACAAATACTGATTGACACCTCGGCAAGGATGGCGATGTGTAATGATAATATGGTGTGTGTCTGCTTGTTGGGACACTGCCATGTTTCGTCTGGCTGTCACTCGCTATGGAGACTGAACATCATGACAGTTTATGAAAATGCATCACACAGAAGAGTGGGTGGGGTTTGGGTCACTCTGCGCACTCCCTTCTATATGGTTTAATGGCGATGCTACCTGCGAAGGGAGAATTTATTACCCTCCTATTATGTTTGTGGGTGTGGTGATATGTGCATAAATGACTTATGTTAGCTGCTGATTAGCTTTGCATTCATAATGGCTCCATTTGCAGGTTTGAGCTTATGTTCCCCAGCCAATTATTGCTGGAATCACAATAGTGTGACTGATGCGATGCGAAGGACGTGAAACCAGACATTAATGTGAACATCAGGTTTTACCGCCTCATGATAAACATTTTAAAATGTGATTTATAAATGGTTTCTTGTCACTTCATACTAACCTCTTTTACGATGGCAATTAATGTTTCCAATATTTCTTATGTCACTATCCCTTCAAAAAATTCTTTGCATGTCCACTGGTACTTTGAGCATGAAAACATGATTGTAAATATCTAGGCATAAAAATGCATTGCTTTGCTTATTAGTACAGTAAATAAATGTGCATGTAAAAANACATGATTGTAAATATCTAGGCATAAAAATGCATTGCTTTGCTTATTAGTACAGTAAATAAATGTGCATGTAAAAATTTAGCACCAAAAATATGATAGGTTTAACCAATATACAGTCCTGCCACGCATGCGACGCAAATAAATTAGAAATACATTCTATTCAGAAATCTTGTCATGCAGACGATTTTTGTCGCGCTGGCACCACAGAAGTCTAGATCCTGATTAGCTAGATAATTATTTTATTCACATTGCACCCATTNATTTTTGTCGCGCTGGCACCACAGAAGTCTAGATCCTGATTAGCTAGATAATTATTTTATTCACATTGCACCCATTGCATCGCATCTGTCGCGCTACTGTGATTCCTGCATATCTCTGTGTGCACGAAAATGAATGCATGTATGATGAGACGGGTGTATAGAACTCGAAACATAACGAGCCAGGAGCCGAAACAATGTTTACATAAAACAAAAAAACACTATGACACATGACAGCTCTTACTAGAGTTAAGGGATAAATGTTTGACATGATGAATTGTGATTTGTAGATATTTATTGATAATTAATTTGTTGCCAGAATATAACTATCTCTACACTTATGCAAGAGCAATTGTAAACAACTATTAATGTGACACTTTTCGGGATTAGTTGCGCGGTTCGGAAGATGAGATTATTGCCCGGAGGCAGCCAGCTAACCAGTAAAGGGAATATGCTCGGGTTACCACAAGAGTCTTGAAAATCCTGGATAAAGGACCCAGCTCACCTTATCTTAACGAAGTCAAGCATGATGACTAATTTCGGTGGCCAGATAGGCGGCATAACATACACACACTTCCAAACTGGGGTATTGTGGTTCCCCAGAATGCAGTTCCAAAACACTGACATAGAGAATTTTTTTACATAAAACACAATCTAACTTATGTGATTTAGAGAAGCATGGCAGGTAACTGGCAGATTCAAGGAANGAATTTTTTTACATAAAACACAATCTAACTTATGTGATTTAGAGAAGCATGGCAGGTAACTGGCAGATTCAAGGAACCCATTTAAGTAGGAATAAGGTACACATACACATCGGTTTCAAGAAAATACCAGTTGTATTTTTAAAAAATCCATATGAGGTGGTGAGGCCTGGCAATGACTGCTGCTGTAACTAAGGTGTCGACAGATGTTGACAAAAGATTACATTGTAAGATATGATTGGATTTANAACTTTTTTTACATAAAACACAATCTAACTTATGTGATTTAGAGAAGCATGGCAGGTAACTGGCAGATTCAAGGACCCCATTTAAGTAGGAATAAGGTACACATACACATCGGTTTCAAGAAAATACCCGTTGTATTTTTAAAAAATCCATATGAGGTGGTGAGGCCCGGCAATGACTGCTGCTGTAACTAAGGTGTCGACAGATGTTGACAAAAGATTACATTGTAAGATATGATTGGATTTAGGCATGGTGGTGGGCCTTCGGTACTAAACTGAGATTGCTTGTCAGGTGACAGCATTGCTTCCCACTTGTCAGGGTCGTTTTGACACATGTGTGGCTCCTGTGAGCACGACAGTGCATCTGCTAATTCATTTTCTACTCCTGGTACATGTTGTACCACAAAGTCGTATGCCTGGATAAGCATTGACCATTGTATCAGTTTACTCCTGAATCCGCGCATCTTATGTAGCTACACTAAGTTGCGGTTGTCGGTCCTGAGGGTAAACCTTTGGTATTCTAGAAATTGCCAGTAGTGTTTTTGGGACCAAACGATTGCTAAGCATTCACGCTCATTCACATCATATGTGCGCTCTACAGGCCCATATTTTGCGATCCCGTAGTCGATAATGAACAACTCGTCGTCATCACCTAACTGGAATGAGACTGCTCCGAGCCCTTCCTGGCTCGCATCGGTTTTAGGTACAAGTGCCTCGTGGGTTCTAGGTGAGAGAGAGATGGGCACTGATGGAATTGATGTTTGATTTCGGCGAATGCCTGGGTAGCTGCCGGGTCCACTGGTACTTGAATTGTGTTGACAAGAATGCCATGAGGGGTGTGGTATTGATGGCACATTCTTGAATGTATTGGCAAAGCCCATTTATAAGTCTAAAAATATTGCGCAAGTGTTTTCATATTTTTGGGCATGTCCCACATGTAAATGAGTAGCATGTGTTCTGCACTAGGGCGATTTCCAGTCCCGTTCACGTGTCCCAAGAAATTTAGCTCTGTCTTGCCAATGTGACACTAATGTTTCATGCAGTGAGGCCTGTGGTTGCGAAATGCTCCAATTCTAACTCAAGTGTTCAAGGTGTTCCTCTCAGGTGTCTGACCTAACCACTACATCATCTAGGTAGGCGGTGGTGAACTTGCCAACATAGTCATCCAGTATGTGAACCATCATGGCTTGAAAAGTTGAAATTGCGCACTTAGGATCAAAAGGTATAGCACAAAATTGATACATCCTGCCATTTGGCATGGTGAAGGCGGTTTTGTGGGGGTCGTTAGACATGACTTGGACTTAGCAAGAGCCAGAACAGAAATCAAAGGAAGACATAAATGTTTTCAGAACCGAGCAAACTGAGAGTACTGTTTACAGTAATTACTGGAGGGACATAACTCTTTGTATTAAAGATTCTTGAGCAAAAATCCACACTAACCTCCATGTTCCATATTTTTTAGGTACCGAGGTTATGGCTCAGTTGTAGTTGCTCTCAGAGGGCTTAATAACACCATCATGTAATATTTCACTCACCTGGGTGTAGATGATGTTGTGGTGGCTGGCTGTGTAGTCTCGGGGCGGTTTGTACTGTGGTTCCTTGTGATTAGCAGGTATAGGGTGCTCTGCAATGCTGATGCGATGGAGCAGGTCCTTACATTTAAACACATCAATTAACTTCTGCAAGATGACTTGTACTACACTCTGGAATTCCATGGGGATGGTATGGTCAAAATCGTGAGCATTTACAATGTCCAACGCTGTGGGCTGGTGACACCTTAGCTGGTAGACTGTTTTCCAAAATCTTGCAGAAATGTGTGTGATCACTGAATAACTCGACAACAGCTTGTTGGTCAATGAGCTACGGCACTCCCAGAATGATGTCTTGTCAGAGGTCTTGCATAACCAGAATGGAAATATGTATGATTTCGTCCCTGATGGTTACAGTCACTTTGGTGGTACCATGAGCATGGCTAGATACATCGGGTGGGGCGAGCTGCACAGACTGTTTTCAGAGATAACTGGCTGTTCACTAATGAAATTATGCGAGGCTGCTGTGTCAATAAGGGCTACTTTTGGATTTTAATTTATGTTAACTGTTATGTGCAGTAGGTGAGTGATAGTTTTTCCTGTTGTTTAGGTTATTTTTACTGTTTCGATGGTAGGAGGTTGGCTCCCCTATCCCTTTTTCCCGTATCCTGGTGCTGGGTTGTGCTTCACTTTTCTGTTTGGGCAGTCCTTATGCCAGTGCATCTCCCCATCAGGACAGTAGCAGTACAATCTAGGCAGTGGCCGGTCAGGTGATGCAGTACCATTGCATGGTGCGGACGTTGTGCCATTATTGTTTGGATGCTGATCGGTCAAACATTCTCAGACGTGCGAGGAGTTATTTATCTGCTCGCATGAGATGCTGTAGCAGGTTGCCAGGCTCTGTGTTGTTGTTATCTCGGCTCCCGGTGCACATGGCAGATGCGAACATGTGCGTCCCGATGGTATGCCACATTGACATAGCTTGGTGGGATCTCGGGAAACGCCGGAAGCCATTCATACGAAGTTTTATAACTTGTTGTAAATGTCAGGCCTTAAAGCGGGTCGGAATTCCTGGAGAACTGTTTGAATTACTGCTTCTAATAAATCTGTGGCCACAATATGAGAATAAAACAAGGCTACAATATTTATCTTGCATCGCACGAACATTTCTAGCTCTTCGTGGGTCCTTTTGTCACTTCGAGAAAATGCTCAGCTGTGTTTGTAAGGTTCCTAGAATGCTGGTGTGCCTGATGGAGAATTTTGTAACGAACTGTTCCTACGCCATTTGGTACTGGGTGACAGACCTCCACTATGTGTGCACATCACCTGTGAACTGAGTGCCTACTACAAATAGATACTCCTCGGGTGGAAAACTGTATCGCTGCAATCGCTGCACGTATTCTTCCACGGACGCTTTAGTGTTCTCCAAGCCCTGTGTAGAGAAATTAGGGAATATCAGAAACCCTACTGAAGTAACTGCTGGGTATTGTGTGTGAAGTCTGAATGGTTCGTGTAACGAATGGTGAGGACATTGCAGCAGGTTGTGTTAGTGTGAGTTGAAGCACACTAGGCATTCGCGGCGGTAAGCGTACCAAATGTCCTTGAGCATCAAGGACTGTCAAATCATGTTGTGTTTAGACATGCAGTTGTTCAGGCATGGCTGAGTCATGCTAAGAAAGTCGTTCAGATGAGCAGTCATGTCGTTGAAACTGTGCTTTTTGGAATCTAGACCATGCAATGACAGTCATGCAGGCAAAGTGGAAATTTTGGTCGCAGCTGTGACCGGTTGCATAGTGCCCAATAGATTGCCCGCAGTTCGGAAAGTCAAACACGTCCGTGGTGCTGTGTATTATTGTGGTGTTGTAGTTCGCTGGCATCTTGAGGTAGATGCGAGTCATTCCTCGGGTGATGAATCACTGAGTACACACGAACTGTCCTGCGCATGCACTAATGCATTCTGCGACACTGTTGCAGTGGTAAATGTTGGCAGAGGAAGGCAATGGCAAATGATCGCTGACGGATCATATTACACAACATACCACAGGCCAACACTCCATCTCAGAACCGGTCACATGTGTGGGTGCACGGCTGCACGACATGGGTGCCGGGCTAGTGATGAATGTAAATCTTCGCGGGGGTACGGCCCTCCCATGGAATGAGTCTCCCATGCTAATGGACAGCTGTTTCGGTGGTCGTTGTTATGGCAGGTGCTGGGGTTGTGGCGTGTGCACACTCCCTCCCCTACAGTAGGTGGCACGACTAATTGGTGGAGTGTGTTGAGGCAGCAGAGTGGGGGGAAGGCTCAATTTGTCTGCTGGAATGTAGAGCAAAAATGGCAGTGTTTTCTCACTCTGCTAACGCCAATGCCAAAAATAGCGGCTCCACAAATGGTCAGCCAAGTGGCCACTTAATTTAGCCACCCAAAAGGGTACCAATTGGCATTTTTCGGGGTTGGTCACAGGGTCCGGAAGATGAGATGAATGTATTGAGGGTGCCAGCTAACCTGTTAAGGGAATCCTCTTGGTTAAGAATGAGACTTTTGATGTGGGCCGTGTTAAAAAGCCCGAGCTAATGGACTCTGTTCCCCATATCTTAATGAGGCTGCACTTAATGACTGACATTGTCATCTAGATAGGCTACATCAAATATACACTACCAAACTAGGGTATTAAGTCTTCCCAGCATGCCTTTCCAATGCACTGACATAAAACACTTTAATTTACATAAAATGCACTCTGATTGTGTGTTGTAGTGAAATATGGCAGGTAATTGATGGTTACAAGAGGCCGCAGCCCTCAAGATCCCAGTGAAGCGGCAATAGGTGCACTTACACATCGGTTTCATTTGTATTTAAGAAAGTCTAGATGATATGGACCATAAAATTAAGTGAGCATGCGGCACGAGGCCTTGCACTGGCCCAAGCTGTTGGAACAAAGGCGTCGATGGAGGAAAACAAAAGAGAATGTTATAAGTTATGCCGGAGGGGCCGTGAGTCTGCTTTGGAAGGGAGGTGTACTTGGGGGGTGAATGAAGATAGTCAGATAAAAATGTTCCGGTACTATTAAACTCTATTGCAATGAAAATTTTTCGTGGTTCGGTTAGAGTTTCAATGTACCACTGCTAGAGTCAAAATACGTATTAATAATTAAGGGCACTTGTTAAATATATTATTAATTACTGCTGTGTTATTTTAATAAAGGTTACACGATGCACTAATTGGATTCTTGTAAAGTTACAGGATTAATTAGATCTCGGCAACCACGTGGTCGGCAATTGGGCACTATCAGTACTCTGTAAACAGTGTAGAGATTTTCTCACATTCATTTACAATATTGCTAAATATTATGGTAATAAATGTGGAAGGTTGTTCAGGCTTTCAAACATAGTAATGTCTTGTGGCAGTGAAAGTCATATCACTGACTTCGGCAGCATAACTTGAGCACGTGGCCTCCAGTCGTGCAGCGTGCAGATGGTACCTGATCTGCTAGGATGTGCGTGGATCGACAAAAGCTCTGGGAAAACCGCAGTTGGCATCAAAGCCCCTCTGTGGGAGCCCTTTCGACAATGTGCCCAGCAGGTGTCGACAGTGTCTGGCAGCAAGACGGCCGACACCAGGTGCATGGCCGCAGCTTGTAATGGTGTCTTTCGGAGTCGAGAAGCAAGCATCGTGGAGTGTCAATGGCTCGATGATGCTGTTGCAGCATGGCCATGCTGCTCTCACAGCAACTGTAGTGCTGTGGTAGGTGCTGGCTGTGCTGCGGTCGGCGGAGCAGGACTCCAAAAGTATCGCCGCCATAGCTATCACTGTCCCATGGTGTTCCTATTGCTGTTGGTGAAGTGGGCCAACTACTCTTCTCCCCACCCCTGTCATCAGTACTGTATAGTGTGTGTTTACGCCAGGCATTGGTGCAAGTAGGGTTGGTGTGGCATGGCTGCAGTGCTGGCGGTTGATGGCGAGGTTTCTGCGCTGACTGGTGTGTCTCTCCAGACTTCCTCGATACCTGACACCACTTTCTATTGGGCATCGGGATGCCAGGCAAGAGTGCAGTCATGAGGGAGTTGGGTGACATCTGCTGGGGTGTCGACTGAAATACCGCGCTGACTGGTGACAAAGGTGTTGCAGGCAATCTCCCCCAACGGGCTTCAATAGCAGCCACCGAAACCTTGATGGGCAGCTGCATGCCAGGGCATCGGTGTGGTTGAAGGCTGTTGTGTGAAAGTTGCTGTAGGCGCTCGTGGCATGCCGGTGCTGGCAGACTGCACCACTCTGGTAGGTGGTGAAGGAGCCCTAGGCAGATAGTCCCATACTTATTCTATCTCCTCCGAAGGTTTAAGAGGCAGATGTGGCGCTGGTAGCTGCTGGCTGGAGGAATTTTTCCAGGATAATTAGGGGGTTGTGTTCTCCTCCTCGATTCCTATTCGGCATCTGGATGACAGGCATCGAGTGTGTGGCTGATGTGTCCTGAATCACTACTGGTTGTTTGTCCTGAATGTGCAGGCTCGTATTGCCATAGGCCTTTCTTCCTTGGAGCCTGCTCGATCCCTGTTGGGCTCTTGTGCGCCAGACATGAAGGTGCTTTCCTCCACAATCGGGGTGGCAATGTCAGGCTGTTGAGTAGGGGAAGGAGGAGGTGGTTCATCATTCACTCCGTCGCCTGTCGTCCTAGTGTCGCCACGATGGAGTTTGATGGTGTGCTTTGCATTGAGCTTTACAGTGGAGGTGCTCTCCCCCAGCTTATCAGTAAGGTCCACTCCACTTCGTGACTAGGCCTTCACAAAAATATTTACTGTCTGTTAACTGTGGATGATCACGAATGTATACAATTTCGTCCGCTTACAGTTCCCTTGGTGGACTCTGGATGGTGTGTTACCAGGTGTGCATGTACAGTTAATGTTCACGCACATTCTGTACCACTTCCTGGTGTTTTGCTTGTCATTCCATCTCGTTATCTGGCTGGCTCGCCAGGCAGGCTAGCTCTCCATGGCGAGTTAAATAACGCCCCTACAGTATTACAGCGGGTGCTTTCTTGGAAGCACTGTGCTCATTCAGAACAGGGCGGCCGGCAGTTGGTGTGGCCAGGTGGTGTGGTCTTTTCCCACACACATTCTGAGCTGAGTTTTTAATTCTTGGTTGCTCTTGGTACTGGGCTGTAGTATGGTGATCTGTTTTCCACCGTTCACAGAAATCTCGCCACCAGTGTCCTGTAAATTGTGTTCTGTTGTCGGTTAGGAGCACTCCGGGGAAAACCCCACTGAGGGAAGAACTCAGTTTTCAGGACTTTTGCTATGAGGTTTGTGTGTGTACTTCTGGCAGTGTAGGATTATTTCCAACGAGAAAATAGGTCTGTCACCACTACGATGAAATGCTTACCATGTGTGCTGCTTGGAAAATGGCCCCATGAGATCCAATCCTACAATTTCAAATGGTATGGTTGATACTCATGGTTGTTGTGTGCCACCTGAGCAGTGGGCCTTTAGTGTGTTGCAAATCCTGCATTGTCCGAAATTGTGTGTTTTCCAATTGATACCTGCCCAGCTGTATTTGCTGAAGATCTTACGATACATCTGTTCTGCACCCAGGTGACCGGCAAGGTGGTCTTTGTGTGCATATGCAAGTACTGTGGGGCAGGCCTATGCTGGTGCATATGTTTTCCACTCACACCTGTCACCTTGTGAAAGCACTTCCAGGCGATCGTTTACAACTCGCCAGTTTCCTGGACACTCTGGGTGCACTCATGGCACAGTCATGCCGCATCTGAAGCTACTTGTTGTGCCTGTGTGACGAAATACATCTAGCTGCTGAGTGGTTAATCTTTCATCTGCATTCGTGTTGAGGCTGATTTGATTTATGCATGGTGGTTGGCCTTCGGTACTGAACTGAGGTTGCTTAACAGGTGGCAGCATTGTTTCCCACTCGTCAGGGTCGTTTTCACACATGTCTGGCTCAAGTGAGCACGAGAGTGCATCTGCTAATTCATTTTATATTTCCGGTACATGTTTTACCACAAAGCCTGTATAAGCATCGACCAGCATATCAGTTTACTCCTGGATTTGCGCATCTTAGGTAGCCACATTAAGTTGCGGTTGTCGGTCCTGAGGGTGAACAATTTGTATTCTAGAAATTGCCAGTATTATTTTAAGGACCAAAAGATTGCTAAGAATTCACGCTCATTTGCATCATATCTGGGCTCTACAGGGCCGAATTTTGCAGTCGAGTAGTCGATAATGAACTGTTCGTCGTTATCGCCTAACTGGAATAAGACTGCTCCGAGCCCTTCCTGGCTCCCGTCACTATGCAGGTACAGTGCCTCGTGGGGTCTAGGCGAAAGAGAGATGGGTACTGATGGAATTGATGTTAAATTTCGGCAAATACCTGGGTGGCTGCCGGGGTCCACTGGTACTTGAATTGTGTTGACAAGAATGCCATGAGGGGCGCGGTAATGATGGCACATCCTTGAATGTATTGGCAAAGCCAATTTATAAGTCCGAAAATATTGCGCAAGTGTTTTCATATTTTTGGGCATGTCCCACGCGTAAATGAGTAGCATGTATTCTGCACTAGGGCGATTTCTGGTCTCGTTTACAATGTGTCGCAAGAAATTTAGCTCTTACTGGCTAATGTGACACTTGTGGCTCGTGCAGGTGAGGCCTACAGTTGCAAAACGCTCCAATACTAACTCTAAATGTTTAAGGAGTTCCTCTCATGTGTCTGACCAAACTACTACATTATCTAGTTAGGCAGTGACGATCTTGCCAATATGGACATCCGGTAGGTGTACCATCGTGGCTTGAAAAGTTATCGATGCGCACTTAAGACCATAATGCATTTCACAAAATTGATACCTCCTGCCATATATCATGGTGAAGGCGGTTTTGTGGTGGTCGTTAGATGTGATGGGGACTTGCCAGTAGCAAGAGCGGAGGTCAAAGGAAGACATAATTTTTGCAAACTGACAGAACTGTTTACATTATTTACTGGAGGGGCCAAACTCGTCGTAATAAAGTTTCTTGGACGAAAGTCTACACAAAACCTCCAAGTTGCATATTTCTTAGGTGCCAAGATAATGGCTGATTTGTAGTTGCACTCAGAGGGCTCACAATAACAGCATCAAGTAACATTTCAGTCACCTGGGCGTCGATGATGTTCTGGTGGTAGACTGTGTAGTCTCTGGACAGTGTGTACAGTGGTTCTTTAAGACGAGCAGGCATAGGATGCTCTGAAATGCTGATGCGATAGAATGGGACCCCACACGTCCTGCAAGATGGCTTGGTCGAATTCCATGGAGATGGCATGGTCGAAATCGTGGAGATTTACAATGTCCAGCATTGTGGGCTGTTGGTACCCTAGCTGGTAGACCGTTTTCCATCGTGTCTTGCCAAAATGTACGCTGTTACAGGATAACTCAATAACAGATTTTTGGACAATTAGCCACAGCACTCTCTGAATGATGTCTTCTCGGAGGTCTTACATAAACGGAGCGGTAAAATGCATGATTTTGTCCCAGATGGTTACAATCACCATGGCAGTACCGTGAGCATGGCTAGATACATCAATGAGACAGGTTACAATAATTTGAATACAATAGGAACAGTCAATACAGAGTAGATGTGTGCCAACGAAAACTTCGTTCTTCCACAGAAACGGACGTTCTGGATATACAAGTGAACGGTAACAGAAATAAACAATGATGAGTAGCACTGCATAGGGGGAAAATTATCCAAAAACCCCAAAGGAACAAACAAAATTAAAACAACAATACCAGGGAGAAGGAAACGTACTGGGATACTAGCCTAGGGAAGGAACCACGGTTAAAAAAAACCTTATGGGAACAGAATATGGAATAAAGCCAACTAGTTATGAAAAAGGACATTACTTAAGGAGAATAAAACGGGAAAGGTAATGTAGTGATCTGCAATAAAAGAAAGGAGCCTAAAGTAATTTGGAAAATGTGGGCGTTGTGCCCTGCGGGACTGAGGCGCCCGCACTATCATAGAAATTAGTGTAAATTGAATTAAAATGAAATTATATACTTGGAAAAGGGGATGGAGACGAACAATGTAATGTGTGTGGGTATGTGGAACTATGGGACTGTGGCGCCCGCACGACCATAGGTGTAGTACAGATAGGGTGGAAGGTAAGGCAATAAACAGTAACAAAAAGGAAAGAACGAGCCCAAATAAAATGCTTCGTTCATTATTTATTAACGCTCAAACTTTCCACCTGATGCCATTTTTCAGATCAAAACAATATATCATTACCATAGACTACATAAGAACTTTAAGGTACGCAAAATATTGCATTTCTTCCTATTGGCTGTTAACTATGACGTACCCATGACGTCACTAAAGTTCGTGTATCTTTTGTGCACGATCGGCCTTCCTCGCGAAAAGGACGAGACGAGCCTTTCCTTCGGAAAGGAAAGGAGCGACCAAGCCTTTTTGCGTCTCTGCACGACACTTTAATAAAAGGAGCGTGGGCTTCCTTCTGGAAGGAAGCCTTGAAGAACAAGAAAAGGAAGATATCTGCATACGGCCCTTAGGGGCCGTAGGTTAAAAAAAAATTACGGTGTCTCTTAAGGTGTCCCTATACCTTATTATTTATATACTCTGTACCATGTAAGTTGGCTAGATGCTGACAGGTCTGCGAAAGTAGCGTCACTGTTTACATCTGACTACATCTGACTACATATCCTTCTGCCATCAGCCGATCGGCCACATGGCAACGATGTTGTTTATTTTCATACTGTCATTATCAGCTAATACCCTTGTCAATGTACTGTTCGTGGGCGTTTTAGGCAAACTTGCTACTCAGAAATACGTAACTGCGATTGTATATTAGTAATAGTTATGTGTACATAAATCATTAATCAGTAAATTGTTATGTTAAAGGGCAAAAATATAAATAATTAATTTAAAATGTATTAACTCCAAAAAAGTGTAATGCTAAACTAATTTTAAGATATTTTAGACCGACTTGTGTCAAAAAAAAATTATTAGGTTATAAAAGTAAAAATTTAAAACCTTGCAAAAAATCTAATATTTGCTAACTCTTTTTAATTTGTCCGAGACAGTGAATTTGGGTTAACATTTGCGAGACGATAGTTGTAGCTATTATCACACTTTGAATGTTATAACTAATATATTCGAGTTGGAAATATATGACATGGAATAACGTTAGAATTGTTTTAAAACTATTCACGCGTGTCCCACTTTGTTCGAAAACATGGAAATATGGTACACGAACAATATGGCGTATAATTTACGTAGACAAACGATTATCTACCTAATATAAATAACAAGTACTGAAAATCACTGTACACTAAACATATGTTACTTTAAAAATTATGCAGAGCTCACGAAAAATAAAACTTTTGGTATCTGTTCGTAAATGTATTATATAAAGTAAATGAAAGCTATTCTCTTCTGGCTTGTAATCCTTCGAAAATAATCCCACAGATGGCATGCACAACATTTCAGCATGTGGACTGAGCCACATTTTTTTCTCAAGAGATAGCATCTTTGTAAAGTTGACTGTTCTTCTATTACTGGCTCGGAACGACATGAATTTGAAATATATTTCGTCAAATTATTAGAAAAATTAATTCAACAATATTATGCAATATTTCTGTATGCTTTTGGAATTAATATCAAACACGTAAGGAAAGCCGGGTTGGAGAGGGTGGGATAAGACTTAAAAAAGATTTTTAAATTGTTTTTCGTTTGGATACGGATCGTTTTAATGTACCTTTAATTTTGAACACCTATACATTTCTACTTTAGCACGAAGTTTNTTCGTTTGGATACGGATCGTTTTAATGTACCTTTAATTTTGAACACCTATACATTTCTACTTTAGCACGAAGTTTTGTTTCTAACATTAAAAACCGCTGTTTTGTGACCACATAAAATAAAATGTATTAATTAATGTAGGAACTCACTCTTATCCGTGTATTTTCTGCTTGTCTGATGTGCGCCGGCAGTGCACTCAGAATAGCCAATGTAATATTAATTTTCGTTTGTTCATGCATCAGCTGATACAGGTTTTGTAAATGGCCCGTTGTGTGTTTGGAATACATCAAGATGCCACTCACTGACTGTCAGAATCTGGCCAACTTATATGAAATGAAGTATATACCGATGTCGTGTGGAAGCCAATATTTCAAGGGACTGTGTATGGTCCAACATATTTATTGTTTGGAGGAGAGACTGTTTAGCAAGATAGTGCCACAGGCCAAGTCGCAGCGAGTAGATTCCAATGTAAGGCATTATTTTGCGCATTGCTTTGCATTGACTGAATGAGAAGACATATAACTTTGTCATATTAAGACATACAAATTAACGGTTTTTTTACATAAACTTGATTTATTTTCATAATACACGAGTATATAAAAAAATTAATTTAGAAAAACAAAAAAAATGTTTGTCATAATTATAGGACACAGACAGAAGACATTGGATTCTACCTCACTTGTATATTTAAATTTTTCTATTATGACAATTTGTTTCGATGGTAGCAGAAACATTATATGTTAATTACTNCCTCACTTGTATATTTAAATTTTTCTATTATGACAATTTGTTTCGATGGTAGCAGAAACATTATATGTTAATTACTATATGATCTGACATTTTATCTGCATTTTAAATATAAAGATTGCATTATTCTTTCCTGGAGTTCGGATTTTAAAAAGAAAGTGATTTTAGCGAACAGTACAGTTTTTTAATTATTATTACTATTATTACATATATGCATCTGATATTTATATATTGGAAAAATGCATTGG
The DNA here is from genome assembly GCA_002778355.1 of Clitarchus hookeri. Lineage (NCBI taxonomy): Eukaryota > Metazoa > Arthropoda > Insecta > Phasmatodea > Phasmatidae > Clitarchus > Clitarchus hookeri. The sequence goes on from NQII01007186.1 coordinate 32,449, forward strand.
TAAATTTGTGCACAGTTCTACCAGATTCTTTTCTCNATATATGCATCTGATATTTATATATTGGAAAAATGCATTGGTAAATTTGTGCACAGTTCTACCAGATTCTTTTCTCTTTAAAAATAAAGATTGTATTATTCTTTCCTAAATTTCAATTTCGAAAAAAAATTGTTAAATTTGGAAAACAGTTAAGTTTTTATTGTTAGCATTATTATATCAATACATGTAGTTTTAAAAATCTTGGAAAAAAATTACTGTAACTTCTGAACATTGTTCTACCATTTTCTCATGTCCATCTCGCTTCATATGATCAGCTAGAGACACAATAAAGAAAGTTTATGTATATTGCAATGGCAGGCCATAGTATGGTAATTTGCCTATATTACTTGATTCCAGTAAATTGTACTTCATTTGGTTTCGTGGTTTGGCAAGACAAAGTAATGGGAAATGCACATGTCGCGTGTCGCTGTGTAGTGTCACAGCTGGCCGCCATAGCTCGCTCGGCGAGCAGCGACGTACTGTTCGGCGCCGGTGACAAATGACGTCATGGAGCGCTTTTTCGGGAGCAAAAGCGAGTGGCGTGGTGCAGTAATGCCACTTCATGTCACGGGTTTTGGCCCTGTTACTTCCAGTCGCTGTCACTACAGGGACACGTGACAAGCTAGATTTACAGTAGAAAAATTAAGCATTAAGAAGAAACGAATGTGTGTTATCATATGTTTTGGTTTACAATGGTACTTCGAAGGTCGTGTGAATTGTTGGGATTTACTTAAGCATTAAAATAAATAGTTATATTTTGTCGCTCCGATGCTCAACAAAATTAAATTCAAGATTATGCCGGAGGTGCGGGAGTTTGATCCTGAAGGGAGGTGAAATCGGGGGTGCACGAAGTAAAAGTAAAATGTTTTGGTAAATTAAAATCTATGGACTTGAAGTAGTTGGCGCTCGAAGGTTGCTTCACCCCCAGTTGAGTGACGCGACCTAGAGATCTGTATATAGAGAGTTATGGTCATTCAACCATTCACGGCCATCTTGTCCCCAACCAGACTCACGGTCCGCGCCGCTAGCAGTGAAAGAGCGAAGGCAATTCGTCACTCAACTCTCCCGATCTCGACAGTAATTTAAAAAAAAAATCATCAAAATTTTTCTGTTAGTCCTGCACATCGTGGGGATTGCTATGTAAATTTCATATTTCATGCAAGTGTTACAGTTGACCTGTAAAAAAATTAAGATATCACGACTAATTTTTTACCGAAAAACCTGCTGTAACTTAGAATATTAAAAACTACCCTAAAGACGTGAGTTTCGCGGAAAATTAGATATATACACTGCCGGAGCCCACAAGAAAATAATTAATTTTTTATGTTCTGCAAACAAATCTTTTGTAAGTTCAATAGTTTTTATGAGGCAGGGTGAAATGTTTTACATGTCGCATCGGTTTATGATTATGCATCGCTGCTAAAGAAAAAAGTACTTTTTACAGACGTACAACTTACCTACTCGGCTAGCCTCTGACAAAGTTTCGAAAACTATATTCTCTTGTCAATTTAATGTTTTTTTTTTTTTTTTTTTTCAATTATTAAAAAGAAATAATAATACATAAACCAATGTGAAGGTTTTAACAATGTTGTTTTATTCTATAGTAATGTTATACCGTAAACCTCTTGAATCAGTTTTAATTGCAACAAAATTCAGTTCACATCTGTATGGAGGCATTAGGACTGGATGAAATGCAAAGCCGTCAATTTGCTACGAAAGACAACTATAAACTGTAACAGTGATTATGCAATCCAAGTTTTGTTTGTAACATTATGTGATGTAATAATAAATCGGCGATGGGTTAAATACAGAGAAGAAATTAGGTCTCTCAGATGAACCATCAAACAAATGCTTTATTAATTCTACATTGTATACACAATCATTTTCTTTTTTCGTATCTAAATACCGAGATATTTTATGTTTAATAAACACGCTAACACGTTTAATAAACACGCTAACTTTAATAAACACGCTATCTTTGGCTACTGCAACACACGAGCCATTAAGATATTATGCTGATATGAAAAACACATTTTTGATAGAGAATAGATATACAGTTTAAAATGAAAAAACACAAAGCTCGTGCACATTGATATACGATATGCACAAGTCACTTTAAAAAATCTAATGGGAGAGTCTGATGCTTTATCCAACAAAGAGTAGCACTGTTTCCTGGTATCCATTCTTTACTTCGAATTTTTTTTGTAGTCAGATTGATTTTATTTCAGTAATTCTTTCTTTTGAAGGTAGCTGGTGAAATAGTACACTCTTTTCAGCTCAGGTATTACACCCATTAGCACAGAAACTCGGCATAGTTATCAATTCCGAAGAGCAAAACGTGTTTTTCCCAATACAACTGCATTATACCGCGCGGCTCAGTTGGGGACTAGATGGCATCGCGCTACATCTCAGCCAATCACAGCATGCTATCGGTGGCATCCGCTCTTAAAATCAATGGCCATTCTCTCCTATGTACAGAGCTCTAACGCAACCTGTCATGATATCCGCTGCACAGAGCAAGTAATGTACAGAGGCGACACTTCCGTGTATTACGTCGAGCTCTTATTTTGATCTTCAAAACGTAAACAGGTCGCATTTATATAGCCGACATTAGAACATTCGTCAATGCACATCAACACGGATGAAATGCTATTAATTCAGATATTGGCTACCCTGATGAGAAAATCTAAGGAACCCATCTACGTCAAGGTAAACATTGTTTAGCCGCGTTTTCGGAAATTCACCGGTGCATCCGCCGATGTACGCCGGAGGTTCGGAAACTAATGTTTTGGTCGAGTTCGGTTGAATCAACGTACCCACCGGTTCAACCAGCCTGAAACGTCGGTGGATCTGGTGGATGTGCACCGGAACATCAACCTATGAATTTTCGAACACAACCTCGCAAACAATATATAAATAAATAAACTACTTGTGAACATTAAAGTCAAAGAAAAGCAAATGGCCACAGTTAATTGCAACAGAAAAATTTGTGCCTTTAAATGTGCGTAAACATCGCAGAAAAATGTGAGACTTAATTCGTATTTTATAAAGAAAGTGAACGTTTATTAGAAAACATGTTAGCATAGTTTTTAATATAGGTTTCCTATGTTATAAAGTTATTTGGCATGTATTTATTTATTCATTTGCATTCGTAACGCAAAATATATCAGGTGCACAACTTTGCTTCCGTCGTTTTTCGATCGATGGCTGCAGCTGTAAGTACTGGTGGAAATATGTGGATAAATAATGTCACACAGTTAGCTTGGACATCTGTCAACATAACGACATCACCACATTAGTGAATTTGTGTTCGCATCATAAATTTATTCTCGAGCGAAGATGTCAGTTTTCGAGCCAAATGCTCGGCATGTGCGGGAATATTGTTGATTTTCTGCTTCAATTTCAAGAAAACTTACGGTGAGGCTGCTCTTAGTGACTGAGCGTGTCGTGAGTTGTTTCAAGGCTTTAAGAGTGGTGATTTTAACGTCTAGGACTGGCATGGCGTGGAAGAGAGAAATGTTTCTAAGATTCCGAAATGGAGGCATTACTTGATGAAGACTCGTACCAAACGCAAGAAGAATTGGCAGAATCATTGGGAGTGACGCAACAAGCCATTTCAAAACGCCTCAAAGACATGGGAATGATTCAGAAGCAAAGAAATTGGGTTCCGTACGAGTTGCAATCGAGAGATGTTGAACGGCGTTTCTTTGCTTATGAACAGCTGCCTCAAAGACAGAATCGGAAGGGATTTCAACATCGCATTGTGATCGGCGACGAACAATGGGTCCACTACGATAATTCCAAGCGCAGAAAATCATGGGGAATGCCCGGACATGCCTCCACGTCGACGGCCAGGCCGAATATGCACGGCGCCAAGGTCACCTCGCTGTGGTATCTAATGAGCTGTTGAAACCGAGTGAAACCATCACAGGGGATCGGTATCGAACGCAATTGAGGCGTTTGAGTCGAGCATTGAAAGATAAACATCCACAGGACAAAGAGAGACACGACAAAGTTATCCTCCAGCATGACAATGCTCGGCCACATGTCGCAAGACCGGTCAAGACATACGTGGCAACGCTGAAATGGGAGGTCTTACCCCACCCGCCGTACTCTCCAGACGTTGCTCCTTCCGACTACTATTTTTTTCTATCGATGGCACACGGCCTGGCCGATCAGAATTTCCGCTCTTATGAAGAGGTCAACAAATGGATCGATTCGTGGGTCGCCTCAAAAGACGCATCGTTTTTTCGAGATGGTATCCGAAAATTGCCAGAAAGATGGGACAAAGTAGTGGCTAGCGACGGACAGTACTTTTAATCATAAATATATAATCACGTTTTAACAATAAAACCTCAAATGTTGGGGAAAAAACGGCGGAAGCAAGGTTGTACACCTGATATAAACAACCAGATGTTCGAAAAATCTCTCAATCGGTGTACACCGGTGCACATCAGAACATTCACCACTGGTGGACCTATTGGTGAATTTCCGAAAACGCGGTAGGTAACCCCATTTGTCTTAAGTTTTTTTTTTTACTGTTGAAATTGGTATACATTATTTCGGGTGTTGACTTCCAAATCTTTCTGAAATTAGGCATTGAATACTGGCAATCCTCATTTTTTCAAACATCTTTGCCTTTGAAACATACTTCAAAACAAATCGAAAACCAACGATCTCATCTCTGTAAACATAAAACCGTGCGAGTTGCAAAGCTTCAAGTGGGACAGGGCAGCAACTGTGCAACTATCGAGTGACGTTACAAAGTTGTCGTGTAATTTTCTATATATTAAAAATGAAATTACATTTCTAATTATCTCGTAATTACAAACTGAGCACAGGTATTTTGGTTGTTTCTAGTTAATATTTTTTTAAACATGATTAAATTACCATTGTATTTTGGGTATTCGCGACATGGCTGCAACCATGGCACTAAGAAGTAGGGGAGTAGGCATCTTGCTTAAATCCGGAAGCCATCTGATTTTTGGGACACGCCCCCCTCTCACTTCCAAAACAAAGCGATTTTGTACCACAGAACAGGGTGTACATAGCTGTGTTATTGACGTGATTTGAAATGTGTTGGAAAGAATTTTTACAATGACGTCGTGTTCTGAATATGGCAATGCAAATAGATTTTTAAAAAAATCGGGATAGAATCGCATTTCATAGTTAGGTGTACGATAAACGTGCTTTTCTTTATCGCCCAATTTTTGTGGCATGATGCCCGTTGGTACTAACTGTTATTTGGCCCAGGTTTACATTATATTTCATTATTATTTAATATTGATTAGCTTTTTGTGTATTTATTTGTTGTGCTACCCTGTGTAATAAAAACATGTTTACTTATGCAAGAGTTCCGCAGTAGCTAATGTTTACTGTGTAAACACAGCCTTAAAATATTAGTCCATAAGAATAATGGTTGAGATTAATCATTGAGGCTGTGACAGTCTAATCCGTTTAAGGCATATCTTGAAATAGGATACATCTAATGCAAACGGAATTTATTTTAATACTGCAAATATGACTATATCTGGTGGATATAACCTCCCCCGGTAGTGTACATTGAAAAATAAATTATGTAATTTTAAGAATAATTTATAATAAAGTAACAGGTATTTTGTAAGGGATGTATATGCATACAATATTTCACTGCGGAAGTGTATAGCTCATGGATGCTTAATTTGGCCAACATAATAAAGCCTAATCTAACCTAGGATATTTTGATGGTTTGAATACTCTACATATTTTAGAATAATGTGTCTAGACAATCTTTTGGAAGTACAATGCAAATTACCAATGCTACTGAATACGATCTTGTTGTATACATTGGCACCTGGGTCTAATAACACTGACAACAAATATTTGTCCAGGGTCATCATCTTGTTTAGTCATCATGAACCTGGCAATGGAGTTGTTCAATTAAATTTTGAATGTAACTAAAATTAGATTATATTGTGTTTCTACGGTTTTGATACATGATATTGCCACAAAAATAAATGTAGTTATTTTATAAAATGAGTCACACGGGAAAATATAGTAAAAGACCCTTTTTGTGTAATCAGTCTTAAGACTCTCCCATTTAGCACTTTGCTAAACATGTTATGTGTTCCATTGACTTATAAAATACATGTAGTAAACGAACAAATATATTAAGTTAACAGTAAGATATTGTTCTATTAATGCAACACAGAATAGCAGATTCATTGTCTGGTACCTTGTTGAATAACACAATTTCCCACCCTACGATCTAATAAATGTTTATTGGTCTTCAAAAACAGTTATTCATCTTGAAAGATACAATAGTTCTATAACGTTTAGTTTTGGAAGTAACATGTCAAATACATATATTCAACATTCGTGAGGTTTCTTAAAAGAGGTTCCTGGAACAGCGTGACTGATTCTTAAATTCGTAGTATTTCGTTATTTGGGTCTGTTGTGGATGATAAATACATATGTATGGTAAAGTACTTAAAATTTATAGTGCCTGAGACGTAAACTAAATACAGTCTTTAAAAGTCGTTGGAATTAAAAATGTGCAACTATGTAATGAACAAATATAATGTTATTAACAAGATTTTCTACGCTGCCTTTCAATTTTTAACTGGGAGCTTGTAAAACTTACAGGTACCTGTAACGAATCCATACCAAATATCTTAGTCAGTGTATTTGTTTCTACTTTGAGCCAAATCGGGGTTCATTTAACATACAGAAATCTCTAATGAGATTCAGTTCTACATGATATGCAGTCTCGCATTACAGCTCTGCAAGCTAATATTTTATGATGCTAATTAATACTATCTGTATTTAAAATTTATTATTGAACCCTTCGAAAAACGTATCCAAGTTTATTTACTCGAAACTCGCCAATTAGTGTACAATTTTCGGTCAGTCACGGACGAAAAGTACTCGTTCCTGGTATATGTAAACATTCAAGCCAGTGGTGTTTTGGAAGCCTGAGGGGAACGCCCCTACTTTTTACCTCCTTGGCTGCGACCCGAGGAAATAGTGGATCGGAAGGACCTATCTAGTGTCACCCTCTTGCGGTTTTGCCATGCCTGATTGAGGAGGGATTGGCGAGGCGACACGATGGTAACGGTAGTTGTCCACCGCCCGCCAAAAGACAAATTCCTTCGAAATAAGTTAAATTAATGATATACGACGTATAACAATGACTAAAACAGTACATGTTGCACTGTCAACTACTGTTGAGGTGGACGGAAGAAATATGATAAAAATTACTTTATAATAATTTTTATAAGAAATTTGATTTGTTCAAATAAAGTCTTTCCGTCACCTGAAAAGAAATTACATGTGCACAATCCTATTACATAATAAACAATTCACCCGGCATTAATTAAAATGTCATTTTAATTCAATTGTGAATTACGTTAATTTTCACAAAGAATTTAATTGTTGCTCAGTTTGGGTGTCCCACTGTAGGAGTCAAAAAATATTATTTTAATTAATTATGCGAAGCACTTATTAAAGACGTCACTCGCAGCTAGAGTGTTCGTTTAAATAGAGTTAAACAACCCACTAGTTTAATTTGCAAAATGTTGCGTGATTAATTTGACCACATTGACCACGTGGTCGGCACTTTGCACATGTACAGTTTTGGTGTTTGTATAAGAAACTTCTCACATTAATTTGTAGCGTCGTAATAATTATTGGAGTTCATTATCATATTACGGTTAGGCCGTTCAATTACGCTGCGTGAAAGTTACGCCTTGCGGCTCAGTTAGTCTTTGCACTGACTCACCCGGCACGACTTGGCCTGTGTTTGGTGCAGATGGTTCCTACCTACTCCGGTAGATGGTGTGTGCGGGTCGACAAGGGCTCTGGGGGAAGCCGTAGACGGCGTCAAATCATGAATTCGGTAGTTTTTAAATCCGCTCAAATACCTACGAAATACTCATGAAACTATTATATGTTATGGGGCTGGAGCTGTGAAGTACCCATTGCTAGTAATTAATTACTGCCTTCCCTCATAGATTCCTGTAAAATAAACTACGTAATTATATTATTTCATAAACTCTCGTTAACAATACCTTAGAAATGGCAATTGCGCAGGTATTTATTTGTAAACTGGCTGTATTTAAAATTCTACGTGCGTTTTCTGTTGAGCCAACTAAATTAATAACTTTTTTAAACGGCACAAGAACTTTACAGCCACTGCCAGGCGCCCCAGACCTCTCCGTTGTATTTTATACGAAAAGAAACAGACGTCATAGTTTAACCATTTCCTATGGCTGAGATCATCTGGCGTCATTAAGTTAGGGCAAACTCGCGGATCTTCATATATAGTAACTATCCAAACTTCGTGAAGCCGCACGATTTATACACTTAAAAAGCAAGGCGGACTGACATTTAATGTGACTGGGCATACGAAACAAGCAAGCCATCTTTAGTGACGATTTCCCTTCATTTCTAGTGGTAGTGACGATTCTTCTCTGCATAAGACCCCTAGCCTCCAAACGAGTTACCTAAATTACCAACTATTAGAAATAGAACTAGTGGAGATTTTCTGCAAAATCGCGATAGCAAGACCCGTATTAGATTGAGATTTAAAGATTTCAATTCGTATGGGGCAGAAATGTCACACATTCCTGCCAAGAGAATGAATATACGAAACTGAAACCCTACACGCAGTTGTGTTTCTCAAACGTAACTTAAAGGCGTTGTTACAATTGATTTAGCGCACAAAAGACAGAAAAATAGCACAAAAGAGACGCACAGAAAGTTGAGCAAAATCCAAAATTTTCTGTGCATGTTCGCTGTGCGCCGTGCGAAGCCAATCAGAACTAGGATATTGCCGAGTTCATGTGTAGCCTAAATAGATTAAAGTTATAGGAGAAAATGAACTTGTATATTGTTTGGAAAATTCGCGCCAAACCAGTGTTTGTTTTGGTTGTGCTGTTGAATATTACGTGACAAAAGCCAGACGGACTTTAAAGATGGAGATGCGTATACAAACTTTTGTTTTGGTTCATGTTTCCAGTAAACAAAAAATGTAGTTGTGGGTGCGAAACGGTTAACATCAAAACATCGACAGTGGGGGTTTTTTTTTTCAGGGGAATATAAACCTGCAATATTTATCGAAAAATGCTGCCTTTAATTTTAATGATGAACTTCAGTATTTCCATTTGTGTGTGCTTTTTAATCTTAAGGACAACTTCCGTCGTTCTGTGTAGGTGTGTGCTGTGCGGGTGTTTCGTGTCTATGCGCGTGCGAACCAACAGGCTAAAGCACTATCAGTACCCCAAAACACCACCACGATTATCAAAGTCACGTGGTTGAAAGTGATGAATGAATTGGTTTTTAATTTAATTTTCTAAGGACAAGCACTTTTATATGAACATAATACTATTACCAATTTCAGCTCAATCAAACAGCATTACAAATTGGTTAGAAGAAGTATGCAAACATCCCAAAGCACTCGTTTACTAAACAGAGATATAACCTCAAATCACATCCATGGCGTTTACGATAGTAGTGTTGGCAGAAAAGCAGCCAGCGACATCGCTTTACCCCATATTCACTCTACGATCGCAACAGCGACATGCGACATTGGTGTCACAGCGACAAAGTCGCAGCGACTGCAAATATTCCACATCCCTAAAAGAAAATGTTAAATGTATTTTTGCGTAACTTTGGCAACAATAGTCCGGTACTTCTTTTAGGAGGTAGGTTTAAAGTTTTAAAGACCTGTTCACCTATCTGTAATGGTTGATAATGTAATAGTAAAATAGCTGTGTTGGGTTGTTACAGTAATTTTCTGTACCTATTCCAAAATTACATTAATAGAGATACAGGAATTCCAGAGTACGTCTGTACTCTTCGCCAATCTCTGGTGTGGCCTTGTCCATGTCGTAGACTGAATATGGAGTAAATTGATCTCGCGCTGCGTAGAACCAGTCTCCATGTTCCAACATTGAACTGCTTTTCTGCCAACACGACCGTCATAAACGATGTGGATATGTGGTTAGAACACTGTTTAGTAGTGGGTTTGTATGTTTGTACACGCCCTCTAACCATTTCGTAATGCAGTGTGATTAAATTCATAATTATGACAGAATTTTATTTAATTTAAAATGCTTGTTTTTCGAAAATTAAAATTATAAACAAGCATTATCAAGTACGTGTTTTGGGTTGGTCCATACCATGTGGTACCTCTTACAGTTAATAAAGTATAAATCAAATCAAGAGCAAATAAGAAGACTTGATTTGTGTGGATTTTTTTCACAGATAAATAACGAACTTGTTGAATAGTAATTTTTACATAGCGATGGTCCTATATTGCAGGTGTTAATGTTGGCTTACGGGAATTTAAATATGTGTATTAATTGTGTGTGCATAAAAATCATATAATTAAATTATGGTTAAAAAAAATCAACAGAAGATTAGTTGAAGCGCATTCTCTTCATGTAATAAATATTTTTGTTATTAGAATGGCCTCTGCCTTGAATGATGGCATGCAGAATATTGAAAAATTCAGGGCATTTAAAAATTTTCATAACGTAAGTTTTAATTAAAAATAGTCCTCAACTCGCATGTTTTAAAAGAAGTAAAAGATGCAGAATCTCAGAAAATAATTCTTCTGTCTATAGACAAAAAGTGTGCAATGCATGTAATGAGCTGCCAAACTAGTTGTGAAATGTTTTTAAAACTCAATGCAATTGTTTCTGATACCGTAGTAGTTCCCATTTCACTGCTGCAGCACAGCACATTTTTCACTTCCGAGAAGTTTAATTGTGCTTAAGGTAGAAGTAAAGTGGATCTCCTTATAGTGATGCAACTATCAANGACACACATTGGGATTTGATAATTTTTTTAGGAAGAAACTTATTACGATTCTTTGTTACTATCGTTTTAAAACTGCATTTTCTATTTTTAATTTTAAAGAAAAAAATTAAAAATCGTTTTTTTGCCAAGAAGATTGTTATAACAACGATAGGAATAAAGATATAAGAATTCCGAGTAAGATGGTGCGATAAAACCCTACAGTCGCCGCTTTTTTTGAGTCAGTGAGGCCGCGGCGCTCAGTAGGATGTTCCTCCATAACGGCCGCTAGGAGCA
>NQII01007186.1:57969-67992 GCA_002778355.1 Clitarchus hookeri
GGGGGGGACCTGCCCAATTGCGCTCTCCCCCCACCAGAGTGATGCGCAAGTGTTACTCTGGTTAAACCCAGCACCAAATGAAAGAAAGTTCACCCGCCCCCTCACCACTAGCACTTTTTCCTATCGTAATAAAGAGCATGATTCCTATCCTCTATCTCCTGTAGCATTTTCTGTTAAATAAGATAATGCATGAAACAATTTTTTAATTATTTCCTGTCGAAAGGGTTTTTACGGTGACTATGCCGGTTATTCCCTTTCTCTTCTAAATATAGTTTAGTTATAAGTACACTTACGGAGGTTGTCATGACCAAAAGCAGGCCATGGCAGCCCAATCCCTCTTTGCCGTGATGCATGTCTCCTTGCATGATTTTCTTCCCTTGTAGGCGTATGGGGCTTATTCCTGAGACGCACTTAACTCCCGTCCCTACCGCGGGCTCATATAACACTTAGTTTTAGAGTAGTTAGTTAAAAACAAATGGCCACTCAGACTCACTCACTCAACAGTTGGCGTTAAGAGAAGTGACTAAGTTACATCTTACTTAGTTTGCTTTTTAATTGTCTATTTGTTTTAATTTCAGTTTTTTTTTATTAAAATTATATCGCCTCCAAAAATTTTGGTGTGGAAATACTTCCAGAAAATAGATAAGGATTCTGTTTAAAAAAATTCAAGTTTTTGGGGAACACGACCAATTTAATTAAACATTTGAAAGTGCACCCGCAATGCCAAAAACAAAAGGAATCGACTGAATCAAGGTATGTATTGTTTATTTTTAATTCGTTTTTTGGTCAGGATACCTTAAGCTATGTCTACACTCGTGCCCTTTCGTCTTAAACTTTAATTTAAATTCAACTTGCCATTCTACATTCTTAACAGCCGCATTCGTTCATTTAATAGCCGTATTTGTTTACTCGGTTTACTTACCCAGACGGTTAAACGTGATTTATAACACGTGTTATAACAGGTTTTCTGTTATAAATAAACAAATTTTTAACACCGGGCTATTTCATCTGTTATAAAATTTATAACAGGACTTTCTGTGTTAATTTGAGCTAAATATTTGAAGGTTACAGTTATTATATGGTTACTATTTTCACACGGTTTAATCGATGCTAGTATCGATACTTTTGTTTCGATGCTAGTATTGGAATGGGTATCGATACCACCCTTCCGATATCAGTACCAATACTGGTATCGATACTTTTGTGGTATCGCAACATCCCTAGCGAATACCATCGGTTCCAGGACTTATGCTGTGAACGATACTATGTGTGTGAGATGGGAGGAGGAGGAAGATAAACAATTTTAAAATTATTGTTTCTCGGGGGAGCCTCTCGCCTAGAGCCTGTTTAAATGAAAAATATAAATAATATGTGCAAGTTTTTGTAATATTATCTCTGTTTATTTCCAGTCAGATAAATTTTACAATTTAAAATGGTTTTATCTTTTTTTTTTGTAAACCAAGCTTAGTGGCATTTTTGAATGAAATAAATAAATATTTATTGCCACTTTTATATTGGAAACTATAATATTGTCTTTTGTCATTTGTATTAACACTCCACCAACTTGTGAAAGCAAAATTACAGTGTCAAATGTCCTTTTTCTGGTTTAGTAGTGTAAATGAGTTGAGCTGAGAGATTTGGATGGCTCTTAACAACGAGTTCTTGAAAGCCGATGCGGGTGAAATGAGGTGAGTATGGAGCAGCGCCGAAATGCAGGGGCGGGGGAAACGGGAGATCCCCGAGAAAACCCGCCGGCCAGCGGCAACGTCCGGCACGATTCCCACATGCGGAAATCCGGGAGCTACCCCCGCCGGGGATCGAACCTGGTTCACCTTGTCGGGGGAGGGGGGGTGGACGATCTGTAAGACCTCTTCATCACCGCGGCCTTCCCATAAAAATATAGGGTCAACACTTGAAGGTCACGTTCAGTCGAGTCGCCGACGGTAAGACTGCACGCCAGTTGAGCGACTTGCGCATAGAGGCGATGAGGCAAGTGATGACTGAGCCAGAGTCGGCCTTAAGAGTCATCTTTACTTTATGGGCTAGCGCGTATAGAAATCCTTGGCTAGTTATGAAGGCAGACTCCCTTGTGCTGTTATAGCGCTAAGTGCGTTTGGTCTCGGGGCCATCCTGCGACCGCGCGCATTAGTGACAGTTTGACGAAGGTTGACAGGTCTACGACCTGCTAAACACAAACTGGGATCTTGGACTTCATACTATTCTTCTCTCTTCCAAGTGCTCACTGACAACACATCACTTGAATGAAAGTCTATGTAAAATCACAGATCATTGCCTCATACAATTAAGTTATAAACTAAATTAAGGTTGTCTTCTATCAGCAATTAACCCTAAAGTTTTCTTTGTAGGCAGCAGTCATTGATCAACAAACTGAAGGTAAAACATTAAGCATAATTTAAAATGAAGGATGATTATGCAATCAAATAGCAAATGTATGGTTAACATTTTCTAATATTTATTACCTGAAAATATTCCCAACAAACTTGTGACTTCAAACATTTTATTTCATTGAACAAATTCTGTTCTTTTCATTCCAAANATATTTTCCATCACGTGAACGTTACGTAAAATGGTCGTAAAAGGTATTCTTGGAACACGTTAGTCAAGGTGTAGCTAGCTTACGTGAACGTGTTGCTCGTTACGTGCCACGTGACACGCGAAGTCATCGTAATCCCGGCAAAACACTTAACTAACCTAACCATACACTTAAATATGACATGCACATCTATGAATTACCCAGAATTGGAGCCCATAACTTCTGGTTCGAAGACAAAGCCTTGTGGACGTTCAAGTACCAAAAATTACGTTCTATACTTTAGGGTATTTTATAATTCTATGCTATTACATTAAAGAGTAATCTGATGAAAGTATAAAAACCATGGAAAATTAATTTACAAAAATTAATTACGGAAGTTATGGGAATTTCCAATTAATATGTTTTGCCGTACATATTGCATAATTGCAATTTTTGGCTACAATTCGAATTAATTATTGATGCCATTATAATAACATAAAGAATTGTCATGGGAATTCTTTAAGTGGTTCGATCGTAACTTTATTTTAAATTATACAACAAAATTTAAATTCGAAGTAGCCAGAAGGTAAACCTTAATTGTAAGCGGACATAATGTTACATTTAGAAGAAATTTCTTCAAAAGAAACACTTCAGATGAAATCAAACGTTATGCTCCATAATTTAAAGTTAAAATTCTTATTAATATATTTTTGAATAAAGTATATGGACGTTATTTTAAACTTATTTGGAAAAAGTATTAGATTGTATTGATATTATAACACAAATGGTAAAATATCTGAAAAACAAAGAAAAAAATTTAGTTTACTTGAACAGACTTAATGAACTCATCCACGAGGATCATATTCCAGAAAGTGTCTGATAAGAAGTGAAGCACATCTTGGAGGCCTATCTAGATGAGTGACGAAGTCCATATACATTGCTCCAAGTAGGTTACGATAAACTCGACTGGAATGAGGGAACTCTGTCGATTACTTCAGTTCCTTAGTTTCTCAACTTATCAGTGGTTTCAACTGATAGTGAATTCCGGTTTCCCTAGGCACTTATCACCAGTGCTGATACGCCCGATGCAGCTGCAAGATATTTACTGTCAGATGTCTTGCACTGAAAGGGAACCCCCGTTTAAATGTTTCTTCACTCCAGACATGCTCGATCTGGTTAGATATGTCCTGGTTTTAACTGATACTGTTCTTAGCCTATATTTAGGCTTATGAGATCACTTTCCTGTCTGTATGCCTGTGTGTGAATGCGTGTGTGTATGTGTGTACTCCTAAAAACGTTTGAATGCGTGAACCTAATTTAACCAAACTCGGTACACATATGGTACTTAGTAAGGACATCCGAATTTTATAGTCCTCAACCACGCCGGGTGTTTATTTTTAAAATGGCGACTATTAAAATATTTAGTGTGCAACGTCCTATTTCGGGAACCATTCAACCGAATTCAACCAAATGTTGTGTGTTGTCAATGCATCATTTAAGCATTGAATTTACAGGTGGATATAGTTGTTTATTTGCCACTTTGGAAGATGGCACTACATGAAGTATTACAACTTTTACTTCATGTATCGAAAACTAATCAAACTATTCTAGTCAGATTTTGCGCGTAAGTAATACTACGGTAGGTAATGTAAACATGTGTAATTTAAATGAATAAAGCACTCATTTTCAAAATGGTGGCTATACAAATACGTTATGTTTATTTGCTATATCTACTTACTATACAGTTGAGCCAATTTTGACCAAACTTTGTATCCTGACAGTATACGTTAGAATCATCGTATAAGCCAACACATAGCCACTTCAGTCTACCATTTTGTAAGATAGTACTACATGAAGAAATAAAGATTTTATGTCATTTCTCAGGAAGCAATCAAACGATTTATAACAAATTTGCTAAACAATAAGTACAACGGCAGACGATGTAAATTGGTAAGTGTTAAGTTCGTCAGCTACTTATTTTCGATATGGTGGCTATATAAACATTTTAGCTTAGTATTCTATATCTACGAAACCATGAAACAAATTTCAATGTAACTTTTTATGCAGGCTGTATATATTACAACCATTAAACTTGTTTACACATAGCCTTTCTTGTACGCCATTTTTTAAGACGGTGAACATGAAACAATAAAATTTAATGTTTAATCTCGGGAAGCAATATACCGATTCCTACCAAATTTAGCAAACAAATAGTACTAAGATGGGGCAGATAATTGATATATCTTAACCTCAAGTGTGTTAAGATGGCCATATAAATATTTTAGCTTATTATGCTATATCTACGATACCATGTAACCAATTTCAACTTAACTTTTTATGCTAACAGTATCTATGCAAGCATCAAATGAGCTAATACATAAACTCTTTTCCCCGCCACTTTGGAAGATAGCAACACATGCAAACTTAAGCTTTTTTGTCCTAGGTGGGGAAACAATTATATAATGTATACCATATTCGTGCGACAAGGTAAACTTTTGTATAGTCCATATATATTTATATTACTTAAAGGGGTGGTCACATATTTTAAAAATAACAGTGATGTAAATATTTTTGTTTAGAAGTCTATATATATATATATGTCCCAAACAATTTCAACTGAATTTATATAATGGCATTATTTATGACAATTATCAAATGTGCTAATACATAACCTTTGCTTTATGTCCGCCATTTGTAAAGATCGTCTCATGAAATGATAGAGGTTTTGTGCCATATCTTGATACCTGCCAAATGCTGAAGTTTGGAAGTAGGTATTGATTCTGCTCTGCGGCGTGAGGCGCCAGCACTTGATGCTAGCCCCCAGTGATAGGGCGTACAAATACGTCGACACTGTTGTCTCTAGGTCCAATTTACTAATAACATACACTTTATACGGGTGTTCACATAATCGAGTTTTATTGTTGCTTGAACAGGTTAACTGGTACATGAACTCACGAGACAAACTCCCTCCCCTTTTTCCATGTAGGCTACGTATGGTTTGACGCCGCGACTGGCGTCGTGGGGGGGGGGGAGATTCTTCGCACTTGGTGTAGAACTACTTATCTGACACTGCAGTGCTGTATTCCCTCGGCTGGCGGCTTGGAACTGCTCTCGAATTTGGTGGGCGTCTCGGCGCCTGGCTTCGAAGTTCCTTCTTCCCGGGTCCACGCAGGACTCTGCGTTTGACGACGTCAGACTGGCTTTTCTCGGATTCTTCCCGCCGCACGTCCCGTTTGACGGCCTCCGACTGAGGTCGACGTCGTGATGCATTCTCGATCCTCGACTGACTCCGGCTGACTGACTGACTGCTCGATCCGCGACTGACTGATTCGACGTCTCTCCACTGACTGCCCCGTTGCTCCCCCCTTCGTGTGGTTTTGTAGCGTCCATCACCATATTCAACTTGCCCCATCTCTGCACGTGTCCGGAGTGCTTGTCGACCCTCCGGGTCATAAAACACGTGGCCGCTGCTCGTGTGGTCCGCAGCCGGCATGGCGTCGTCCATTGGTTCTGGCCTGGAAGTTTATTGTCCCATTCTGCACGCACATCCGTTAAAAGCTCTCATGGTTTATTGCGGTACAAGCCCGGGACAGGCGCAGCTGGTGGTGGGATCTCGGTGTCCCTTGGGCAGTTGCAAAATGCGGCTGTGTCCGCACCCTGATGCTTTCCATTGTCTACGGATGTCGTCTGCACGTGCAGGAACAGTTGCACGTGCCGAAACCTTTGGTAGGTAGCGTGCCTTTGCAGCTGCGAGGTTCCGGGCGTCACTCTGCCGGCACGTCCACAAAACCCTTAATCCTTATTGCGGTCGTCCGGCTGCGAGCTCCGCCAGAGTGTGTGTTCTGACGAATAAAATATAGGGACGCAGAATGCGTCAATCTCAAGGACCAATCAACCAATTCCCACCAAACTTTACACGCAAGTAGTGCTACGGTATGCCATGTAAACTTTCATGTTTTAAGTGGGGCAGGCATTTTTTAATGGCATTTACATAAATAGTTTAGATAAGTATGTTATGTCTATTAAAATATTGAAAAAAATTCAACCAAATTTTGTATGCTCACGGTACTTAATAGAAGCACAAATTATGTGTACAGGGATCCTCTTTTGCTGGCGTTTTTGTGATTTAATGTCGAGTGAGGAAAAGGAATATTTATGTCATATATCTGGAACCATCAACTAATTTCTACCAAAATTCGCACACCAGTAGTGTCATATAAATGGATTAGATAAGTTTTTCGCATTCATTAAACGATTTAACTAAATTCAACCAAACTTTGTATGTTTACAGTAACTATTAGAAGCGTTGTACACAAAGCCAAGCTTTAGGCCTCCAAGTGAAAGGTTTTTTTGCCATATCTCAGGAACTAATGAACCGATTTACACCAAATTCTTCACACAAGTAGCGCTACGATAGGCCAAGTAAACTTACGTTATTTAAGTGCCTCAGACGCTTATTTTCAAAATGATGGCACTGTAAATATTTCAGATTAGTCAACCCTATCTACCAAAACATTAGACTGTTACATCTGAAGTTGATGCTCCGAATCCTACTTCCGCGATGCAGATATAAATGTTTTGTTTTCTACTATGCCAACACATCTGATAAATTTCAAGTTCAGTTTGTCATCTTGATACGGAAGAGATTCTTGGTTCCTAATAAATAAGTTTATTGAGGAATATATGTATCATTTTTCGATGGTAATTGAATATTTTTAAGCCCTAACATTTGAAATAGCATTTGTCCGTAACTGCATATACATATTTAATCATACACATTTAGTGGCACACCTACAGCTTTGTTCGCAGCTCGTCATGACCAGCAGCTCTATTTTAACGCCTTAATTATTAGCGTATTAATTGTTTTGTAACAACAGAAACCCTTGTCTTTTTATTTTATACACATTACAGTAAGAATGGGCAAAATAGTAATGCATTTGTGTTTCTAACATCTCCCGTTGTCACAGGATTAATTCCTATGGATATTATTATATTTTGGTCTATGGGAACTTTAAAACTGTTTACACTTCATTATTTATATGCTGTTAAAACCAATTTAAACGAAGATGCACAAGAAATTTTCAACCAAAATATACGCAAATCTACTAAGTTCATCATGTGGTCCGGTAAAATAGAACTAATACGCATCAATTATTCCAGTAGCAACTTCACCGGCATACAAGGTTTCAAGAACCCATTTTAATGAAATTTTACGTTTGCTTCATCTTTTTCTTAACACTTCTAAATCCCATAGATTATATCTGAGCTAGACATATTTTAGTCTTCTGGGTATGTCCTCGACAAATAATATGTCAAAAATCACGTGTTCCAAACATGACGTGCCATTTGTTTAATATGTAGGTACTATGACTTTACAACAAACCAGTGTTTTTAATAAATAAGTTATATGTTGACGCTACTCCCCACCTGTGGTGTACAGAGTGGGTAGTAGGGTCCTCAGTTAATGTTAGATGGCACAGACTAAAAGGTGCCTTGAAGGTTGAGGGTATATCAATCAGGTAGTCTTTCGGTGTTTCACTTTACTGGTTGGTTATATTGTCTCGAGTTTAAATATACAGAAACACTTCCGAGGTGTGGAACTCTATTTAACNGGCTTCTTTGGTTGACGACTTGATACTTAGCTCTGCTTGTAGTGCTTGGTATGTGTCGACTGGATGAGGTCCGGCGATGTGGGCGGCCTTGGACAGGCCCGCGTTTGGTGCCGTCTCCCCTCGACTGCTGCTCTGGGTTCGCTCCTCGACGCTCTCCTCTCGTTCCGACGTCCTCCCGCGATTCCCGACGCAACTGACTCTCTCGGCGCGGTGATAAAAACTGACTCCCTCTTCTCTCGTAAATTCGCTTATAACCTCTCTTGATTTGTAGCAAATATGAAACCCATTCGTATAACCGCTACCAGTTAGTAACTTGCGTAGGCCTATGAAAAAACTAGCTAGCACATCTTAATATTACATATTACTGTTCGCCTTTAACATAAATTGATTGCTTACTAGTGTAATTTCATTCATTTTCTTGAAAATGTTTGAAACTAGAGTACGAGTGTGTTATTTTTAATTTTTACGAAAATTACTAACCGGTTGCAAGATGTAGTTTTTTCCTTGCGTACCAAGTTATTATCCGCATGTAACATTTAGTGATAAAAAAAATTAGGGTCCGGCGGAGTTTCGAACACATGTAAAAAATTAACATTTGACTGACAGACGCCGCCACGCTTTCACAATACTATCAGGTAACTCAGTAATTGCGATGTTTATATACGTTAGTTATTTGATCCGATTGACTTAATTTATTCATAGAATAGCTAATACTTTAAGTGTTTAGAAAGGTTTTTAACAGTAATTAAAAGGTTTCATCACCAATACTATTCGTCGATGTCGTATTTTAAATATATTTGAAAGAGTTTCAACCTCACGGATGTATAATCAAGATGGAGGCGTCCTTTTCGGTTTCTTCATCAACTCGTATCAATTATCAGCCACGGGGAGCGCCCTACGCTGTGAAACTGCGATGTTATTGGCCAGGTACGAAACCTGGTATAGAATCTGCCACGAAAAATAGGAAGTGTCCTATTACCAAACCTGCTACGAAATCCGGTCGTACAAGGCGGGAAATGCCATGACGGGTGCCGTACTAGCTCGTACACCGGCCGCTATGGCGGACATTGCACAAGTTTTTACGGAATCTGGTATCGTGTAATATCGCCTTGAAGGAGACCGCCTGGGTAGGCTGCCGAACGGTGTGCAGAGCTCCAGCAGAAAACGTTTTATTAAACAACCTTCCAACGTGTCTGAGTAGAGCCTTCCTGACGAATAACATTTAAGAAACGTTACGCGTCTGTATACGTTTTTCAGTTCCTTCTTTTATCTTTAAAGCACGTTTTTGTGTAAGTGAAAATGGTTCAAACGGGTGTTTTCACGGTAATTTTTAGGTATGAACATTCCGGCATCAAACAGTTTTATTTATTATTACGTCACAAAATGGTAGAGTCTCCTCTGAAAGTATCACAGAGGCGCGTTATCGACGGCAAGACTGCTCGCCAGTTCGGTGCTTTGCGCGTAGAGGCGACGAGATAGTTGATGCGCATGTCTCGGTCGCCCCTAGCGCTCCCACGCTTTCAGGCCTCAGACGTGCAAAATTCCTTCAACCAGGCGGCCGCAAGTTCTCTGTGACTCGAGCAGCCACGCGTCCCTGGACGGGAAGACACCCGGACTCGATGGACGCCCCACAGACAGCGAGCCACTGGGGCACTTGTGACGTGCTGACCAGAGGTCGTCAAACCCCGGCAGATAGGCTCGCTCCCGGAAACGTGTCCCTCCGAGACGGAGAGGAGCAAACACATGTCTTGCCCCCCGCATGTTTTCGTGCCCGGTAGTAGAACGAAGGAATGCGCTTGCTTTCCCTCTCGTCGTGAGAAAAACAAACCCCTTTTCCCTGGGCTCGTGGGGTGCCATAGAGCTCTGGCTAAGAAGCGC
>NQII01007186.1:77560-99131 GCA_002778355.1 Clitarchus hookeri
GGGGGGGGGGGGGCGAGAAAACCTGTTCTATTATCAGTTCGACAGTTTCATGTCATGCCTAGGACAACCCTGGGCAGGCAGGTATCCGGAAGGATATACACCTGTTACAACCCCACCCAGGGCCGGTTCATTCTCCGCCGAAGGACTACACCGTATCCAAAAGGGGGCAGTGAATTTCACGTCTACCTCCAATTGGGAGTGCCTCTCTCCAATTTAGCCCCGTGCACCAACTGGATTCGAAGGTACACAAGATGGGTAATTTTGCAGATAGGGCCGCTGCCCTGGCCATGCATAGACCAGAACCAAGCACGACCCCATCCCTCAGTCCAAACCAATCATGTTTGAACAGCTAGCCCTGAACCCTATTTCTAGGACCAGCACCACTATCCACCGTCGGATGTCTGAGAGACATCTGCCTGTGCTGTGACGGCACTCAGGCCTCACTTGACTCCCAACTGTCCCACCTAACCACAGCCAGCGCTAAGCCAAACCCTCCTGGTCCCATGTGAAACCCCGGAACCACTCGGGTGCGGCCAGCCCGTGCTACTCCTTCCTTCCATTGCCGGGTGTCGAGGCCGAAGCCAAGTCCATTACCATACCAGAGCTCCTTCACTGGCGGAACCCCAGTTTTGGGCCCCATCGACTGTTAAGGAGTCGACCAGCCCGCCACCAAGCTAGGCTGTTGTGATTGCGCACAATCTACGCTTCGTAAGGGAGGCGGATACCCCTTTAAACTAGGACCGGGACCCTCCCAGGGTTGCCCACGTCTGCTGACCCGAAGACCACCCGCTCGCACCACGCGGAGGTGTGAGTCCCCTTGACCAGTAGAGGCTATATATTCGCATAACTGGCCCATTCCCGTAACTGAGTGAACCTGGTCTCGGATACTAGGACCGGCAATGGTCCCGACATCTCGAGCGACCGGTATATAGCCCACCTCGTGCAATCCGAGTACGCCGGCAGTGGGCCTCAGTGAGTGTTTTACCGCAACACCGGACTCAGCTACTCCGAGCAAACATCGGCCATCTACATCGGCCAGTACGATTCCCGCTAGCGGGAAAAGTGCACAGTTCCCGCAGTAAATTTACGCGCGCAAATATTGACGACGGCGAGACAGGAAGCTGTCGACGCCGAAGGCTACTTTGTTCCGCGGCCAAGTTGAAGCCCAAGGGCGGCGCTGTCCTCTTCAACATTGAACGCGGTGCTCCCGGGTGGCTACAGTAATTGCTGTACGCACGCGGCTCTGTTGGGCAAGACGAGCGCACGAGGTCAGAGGAAATGGCCGGGGAAGAGAACGATTTTCTTATCGCCGTGCGTCCGCGGCGTTTCTTCTAGGAATCGGCAACGAACCTCGCCAATTAATCATAGACGGTTCGTGCACAGATCCGCGTGTTGTCGGGCGTGTCCGTCAACATTTTTCTACTGTTGATCTTTGATTTTTTTAATTAATAAATGTTGTATTAACATTTCTGCTTTATGCTGTCGGTAATCAAGGAACCCTCGCGAAAGACACAAACAGTCACGGTCTGCACGGGATTCAAACCATAAACCTTGCGGCCCAACGACTACTGCAACGTAACTTGCGCCTACGTAATATTTTTTTCTACGTTTGTCAACAATCAGCTTGAGTGTAACGTCCTATTTAGATGTAGCCGTCAACAGTCTACTGCATAGTGTTTTTCTACACCAAAATAACAGCTTAACACATTTTCTGGCCAGTTAGTAACCTTGAAGAATATTCCTCTAAATTGGAGTAAATGAATATTCATTGATTTTGGCTCAGTTGGTGAAATAAAATCTTAGCTTCTCCGACAGAAAACAGCAGAAAACTAGTATTGTTATTGAAATGAAATACTGCCATATATTCACCAATGAATTATAATTATTCCAAACAGCTATTTAATTCGACAAAATATCATTTTTATGAAAATATGCACTACTACATTTATTCATCAGTAAATAATAACTTTTAGAAACAGTGGTGTTGGTGGAAAAAAAAAAGTACTTAAACGAGGTGGCTCTCATGGGAGAAGTATAACGTGACAATCATTGTAGAACCATCTGGTTAACATGTCTGTTGGGGGCAGCGGTGGCGTAGTGTCCAGGGCGCTCGCCTCCCACCACGGTGATCCGGGCTCGATCCCCGGTGGGTTCACTCCCGGATCCTCGCATGTGGGAATCGTGCTGGGCGATGCTTCTTGCCGGCCGGCTTTCTCGGGGTACTCCCGTTTCCCCCGCCCTTGCATTCCAGCGCCGCTCCATTCTAGGGTCTCATGACGGTCACCTACGGGTCCCAGCTGGAAGGACCGTCACTCGAAGGGGAAGGGTGCTGCCTTGCCCTCAGTGCACTCCCCACACACACCATTATTATTATTATTATTATTATAACATGTCTGTTGACCAGAGAAATAAATCCCTTATCTTACAAAGTCCAGGATCTTCACTGCCCATTCATTACGCCTGAGCATTCCGCGGCAGCGCTCCGTAAGACTAGGCCATGTACAATATGTGTATTTTGCTTAATAAATTGTAAGATGTAATATGTATTTTATTTGCATACCCCAGGTCCCTTTAACACTCTCGAAAACAGGTTTGACCTTGAACGTAAGTTGCAAGATGGGACGTGCAGCACTGCTCCCGGAAGTTCTCCCGGAAGTTCTTATCAGTTCTCCCGGAAGTCCTTCCATTGATAATTTAACCTTGCTCTTATGGGTCCCCAGTTGCGGCAAGCGCCTAGTCTTACGGAGCGCTGCCGCGGAATGCTCAGTAGTACGCCAACCTTGTTCTGGAGCAGTGCGTTTTCAAGTTGTTGTGAAGCCCAATTAATATTCACAGAGCCATGGGGCGAGCACGTTATTATAAGAGAAGACATATTTCAAGACCTGTTGTTCGGAATATTGGTTCTTTCGATTGTGATGTGGCGATCTGTTCATACCCACACGTTACCTAAGTGCTAACAGAAAATTGGAAATGGCAGGCAAAACAACTCGCAGGGGGGCAGGGGTACAAATGCAATCTAATGTTATATGTAGATACTTTGTGGTGCATCCAAAAGTACGAAGATTGTTTCTTTCCCCTGAAGACTGCATTTATTTAGGTTTCGAAGTACGAGTACTTGTAATGTATGGGAACTGATATGAGTAACGGCACTGCTTATGTATGGAAAACAAGGCACTGTATTTACATGTATGTGCGATGGACATTTACGCCACTCATTAAAACATTAGCAAATATTTTGAACAGGGGCGTAGCCAGGAATTTACTTTGGTGGGAGGGGGGGAGATGGTTGGAAGAGAGAAAGATTTCATATTTATATTTTTTAAAAAATACCAAAGTTTTAATATTAGAAATTAATTGTTAAAATATTATTTATATTCAATGTACTAAGATACAGATATGGAACCACAAAATGCTATAAACATCCTTCATGTTCAAGAGGGATCACACATTTCTTATATTAAAGTAAGAGTTATCATTATTATTTTTTTTTTCCTTTCTGTTAAGGGATATGTTTGATATTACCCCCTCCCCCATCTAGGTTTCGCCACTGTATTTACATATGTATCTTTAATTAGCATAATAATCAATCTTGTACTTTCCGTAATTAAACAAGCTTTTATTTTTAAAAGGCCAAAATAAGGCCAAACTATCACAATATTAATCTTAAGCCTTTATGTGTGCTTTTTAACATTACTCACGCTACACAGCTCAAATTATCTGCTTTAGATTTCATTGATTGCACTGTGCTGCTACTTAGGTATTATTGCTTTTAGACAAAGTGATTCTGGAAATAAACGTTTTCTAACAATAACATAAGTTATAAACAGCAATAATGTATCACACAAAAATTTTCGTCACACGACGGATATTTAAAATTTAAAGGCTAACATAGTGCAGCGCAGATCCGCACACCATCCCACTGAGCTATACACAGAGCCTTTTAACGTCCGTGTGATAACGTATATACACTACATAATTCCACGGTTATCGCATATTTTATAAAGTTGTGTTTGTTGTTTTATTATGACAGTGTGAGTAATTTGCAACGTTTCCCGTTACTTACGTGTACATTAAGTTTCATTTCGTACATACATTCGTTTTACAGAACCAGTAATATTTTCGTAAACGGGCATATATGGCTTGAGGTAGTTAATCGGGTGTCCACCATCTTGTCTGTCCCAGCTTCGTGGGTATAGCAGACACTCAGAACACGTTCTACTGTTGTGGGTTTTGGTCTGGGAGCGACAGAGATGGAGTATGAGCGTGAGAGAGAGGGTAGATGTCACAGCGGCAACGCTGCCGACTTCCCCACGCAGCCGCCATGAAAAGGACTAGCGCTACGTGGTGTTCATACCAAGAACTACAAAGTCTTAACTTCTGGAGTGGTCAGAAACTTGGGGAAATTCACTCTAGATATATCTTTACTCAATGGTTTAACCTATTGGTTTTCATCGCGTGTAATAACGTCCCACTGTTACAGATCTCATTTGCACAGGAAAGCGTAACAGCGGAAGTGCTGTAAGAGCGACGGGGCGCTGGTCGCGCGCGTTATTATCGTCCTTATCGCTGTGCCTTGAAAGTGAAAAAAAAAAAAGTCTTGGCTCCGTGTACTGTTAAGGGCACTGCCTACCGGCCGGCAGCAGCGAAATTCAAATAACGTTAAGGAAATTTAGCCTCGGTGTTTCAATCATAAAGATAAACTTTTCAAACAAAATATATTCTTCACAGATTTTTTAGAAGTTCCCTACAGTGGAGATGTTTCCATAACATCTATAGCCTGATTGCATGGGATTTTTAAAATTCATGTTTTACGGAAAAGTAAATACCGCATATCTACATTGAAAATGTACGCTCGTAGGGATCTTCCTCTGAAAAAATTCGCAAAGGATACATTTTGTTTGAAACGCCTGTCTTTAAATTTAACGCACTGAGGCGAAATTTCACTAACATGGGATTTCCTATTTATTTTTCGCAGCTGCCAGCCGGTAGGCAGTGATCTTAAGCGCCGCCTAGATCTATCCGCTATGCTTCTCAGGCGGACAAACCTTGTCTAATATTTCGTTCTCGCCATAGACTAGAGTGAATGTGGAAACACTGCGCCGATCCCCTTCCTACGCGCCGTGTCAAACAAGCATTATCACAAGTAGCTTGCACCAACACTCAGGGCAGTACAATGGCGCGCCTTCCCAAAGTGCCCCGAGTATCAGACTGCGCGTCGGTTACACAAAGGAAAGGCGACTGATCGGCGTGCCGTCACTTCCTGGCATTTTACAGCCGGCGGCTTTTTTCGCAAGCTGCGGCTGCAAGAAGACCTCCCCTCCCGTTGCTGGTGCTATGTTTCGACATCGTCGGCTCCTCCAGGCGCGCAGAGCTAGTCAAACGAGTGTCCCGATAGCGTTGTCATGGAAGAGGATATTACATGAGGGTATGACTCCCCAACCACCCTACCTATAACCCAGAGTGCAGTTTAAAAATTATTGCATATAAGTCAGTGGTTCATAATACAAGCGAAGAAAATATTTTTATTTATACAATCTATTTATTTTTCACTATACACACCATTACAAATTCAAGTTTAGTTTACAAATAAAATAAGCAAAATAAGCTTTATTAATAACAAAAAAAAAATGTTACAAAGTTACAGCATAATTACATTTTATATGAAAAGTTGAGTTGAGTGACTTCGGCGGTTCTCAACGACGAGGTCTTGAAAACCGATTAGGGTGAAATGAGGTGAGAATGGAGCAGCACCAGAATTAAAGGACGGGGAAACGGGAGATACCAGAGAAAAACCCGCCCACCAGCGGCATCGTCAGGCACGTTTCCCACTTGCGAAAATCCGGGAGTGTCCCGGCCGGGGATCGAGCCCGGTTCGCCTTGGTGGGACGCGAGTATTCATAAGCTCACGGACCCCCAGTATTCATCGTGTCCACCATGTTGCATTTGAAGGATATTTATAATTTATGGCCTGTGCTGTACACAGCAACGTATCAGTACCCAGTGCCTTGAGAGTCTTCGCGACGGGTAATCTGATTTGCGAACGTTACCACGCCTCTCGTTTATGAATGGCTGATGGTAACATATTTGAACACGTGGCACATGCATCGTGTACGAGTATAGTGCACATAAAAATATTACGGGAT
Organism: Clitarchus hookeri; assembly: GCA_002778355.1. Taxonomy (NCBI): domain Eukaryota; kingdom Metazoa; phylum Arthropoda; class Insecta; order Phasmatodea; family Phasmatidae; genus Clitarchus; species Clitarchus hookeri. The sequence goes on from NQII01007186.1 coordinate 83,704, forward strand.
TGTAACATTTCAGTTCACAAATTAATGCGTAACCGAACGGGTTAATAATGGCTTATATAAGTAGATATGCTGGGAAATTGCGAACAATTTTTTGAGCCAATATATTTTCAGTACCGCTCTAGAGTCTAGCTAGTTTATCTTTTTATGATTGGATTATCAAGATTTGACTCTGCTAAGTTTTTTGCAGAACGATTACAAACGTTTTGTTTTAGAGCATCAGAATACTCAAGGGCTCAATGAAATGGGAGCGTAGTTTTATACAAACAACGGAAGAAATCTGTCGGGCGTGTATACATAAGTTTTCTTTTTTTCCAAGGAGGCGGTCAACTTTTCCCGCTATAAACCACTATCTTTGCAACTCTATAAGTTAATGCATACATTTGACCAACAGTTTACTTGGTCGTTTTTTAAAACTCTATTCAGGTTCCCCTTTCAGCCTACTGTGTATTCTTTCCTTGAGAAGTAACAGGAAGCACACTGCAATGCATCTAATGAATTAGGATCTCAAGTCGAAAAAGAGTCACTATTAAATTCTTAGAAACCTATATAGTGTGTTACTATGCTAATTACTTCTCTAATGTTGCACCATCCTTTCTCCATGCAACCGCTGGAACTAGCTACACACTAGGCTAACCTTCGTGTATGGCTGCAATTGGTCACGTAAGAAACAGGGTGCAACGCGAATCGAAAAGTTTGGGTGTAAAGAGGTTAACACAAGCAACAAGAAAGACAAAATCAGCAATACGAGGCCGATCTGAAACGCCTCTTTCCCAATCCGTTTACGAAGATAATACTTACGTAAATTCCAAGAGCTTCTCCTCTATAGCAAAATGTATGAATAAACATAGTTTCCAGAACATTTTGGTTTTACAAGATAATTTCTAGTGTATGAAACTTGATAACAAAAATTGTTCGGTTCACCACCTTTCAAAACTGGAGGGGTTACTTTAATCTTTTAAAGACACTATGGCATAGGTTATATCAGTTGAGTATTACAGAAACCATTTCGTTACAAAATGAAACACACAATATAGGAAAAATATGCAACATGACGTGACGTAAAAAAAAAATATACAGCTGTTATTGTTATGACTGCTTAATTGGTCATTTGGTATTTTGGGGTACCCCTAGACAAAAACAAAACAACATCTTATACTTATTGTATATGTTTCCTAGATCGAAATTTTGAGTATGTTTTATTTCAAATCACTTTCTGAATGTTAATTGCGTGCGGCAGCTTTCAGTCTGTAGCACAAAAGTTGGCGAGGCGCTCCATTCCAATTATGCACAGAAGATAATCAGAGAAATAATAGCTGACATTCTGCCGGAAGCGATCGTTGGCGATTCCAGAAGGCAAGCAAGACGGGGAATGCCCCCATCGCGTCGGTAATGGAAATTAGTAAGTCGCCATCGTAAGAAACACGCCATCGCTACAGTTGAACCGCTAAATAACAAAATTTCGACAGGTTAGCGCACAAATACTACTGCTTCAGTATGCCCTTATATTTATAAAACAAAATTCACTTACCCTGAGTGGTGAGACAAAATGATCAACTCATATTAGGTGGATTTGGGAGCACACGAAGAAATTCCGTTACATTACGCCAAGATTGGGTCTTTCAGAAGAAGGAAGACGGGTGTTTTCCGTACGAGTACAATGGAACTTTCGATATAGTCCAGTGGTTCCTAACCGGTGGTCCGCGGGTCACAGGTGGTCTGCGAGGACTAAAGAAGTGGTCTACGGAACATTTATTTATTTTACTGGGATTCAACAACTACAGTAAAGGCATCTTAATTAGGCCTCTTTTGAAGTTTCTCTAATTTTGTGACAATATAACTATGTATAGGCGGCCACATAATTCCATTTAAGTTTTTAAAGTTATTACTGAACACTAGCACGTCATTAAAAATAATAATAGAAACTTGTTTTTTTATGTCAAATGTAAACTGTTACGACGATTAATACAGTTGCTAAACATAATTATCAATTTATATTTCAAGAAATTTGAACCTAATTACTAGGTTAGCAGTTACGAGATAAGCGACGCTCTAGCGGCGCAACGCTAGGACGTTGGGCCGGGGCGGGAGNAGTCGGCTCAGTCGCACGGTTCCAGTGGTATTTACCGAACGTGTGTCTTAACCCCTTTAAGTGTGGACGTGAAATATAAATTGGCGCTCCCGTTCTTGAACTTTGTCTGCAAGTACCTACTCATTTAATACAGTTACTCAATATTCATGTTAAATTTTAGCTAAGGATAAAAATGAATTTCAAATGTAATGAACAAGAATATAGCTTTTGTATTCGTTTATACTTTTTATATTCGATTGCATTTTTGTTTCATTTTCAGAATATGGCGCCTAAGAGAAAATATGACAATAGTTATATTAAATATGGATTTACCTCCATTGATAGTAGTGGGGAAACGAAGCCCTAGTGCGTTATATGAGCCACTGTTCTGCGAAATTATGCTTTGAAGCCAGCAAAATTAAAACGCCACTTAGAAACGAAAATTAGAGAATCTAAAGAAGATGAAACTTGGGCCTAGTGGTACAAGATTTGCGTCATCGGAAAAAGCATTAACTGCGTCATTTGAGATATCGAAATTGATAGCGCAATCAAAAAAGCCACACACGATAGGAGAAACACTCGTGAGACCTTGTTTGATCAAAGCTGTCGAAGAAGTTTTAGGGATGGAAACCAAATAGAAAATAGAAGAAACATCATTATCGAACAATACAGTAAAAGCTCGAATTGAAATAATGTCAAACGACATCGAGGAGCAACTTGATTCAAAAATTTAAAAAATCGCAATATATTGCTTTGTAGTGCGATGAATCGACAGATGTTTCTAATTGTTGTCAGTTGCTCGTGTTTGTCCGCTTTTTATACGACGACAAATCAATCAAAGAAGAATTATTGATTTCGCGGAAGCTGGAAACAACGTCAAAAGGTATCGCTGTTACGAACATAATAAGCGAATCTTTTGAGAAGCGTAACATTATGTAGGAAAAACTTGCCGGTTTCTGTACGGATGAAGCTCCAGCTATGTTAGGATCACGCTCCGGTCTCGCGACATTAATAAAACAGAAGAATCCCTCTGCATTAACAACGCATTGTACCATACATTGCCAGGCGTTAACCTCTAAGGCTCTTCCGGAATGCCTTGCTAACACAATGCAATTGGCCATAAAAGTGGTCAATGTCATCAAAACTTTTGCCTTAAATACACTCCTTTAAAAAAAAAAAAAACTGTGTACGGAAATGGACTCCGATCATGAGACAGTAATTTTTTACACCAAAGTTCGTTGGCTTTCGAAAGGAAACATGCTAGGAAGATTATACTAACAAAGGGAGGAAGTTGAGCAGTGTCCAGCAGAGAAGAAAATGAAAGATTTACAAGAGAAGTTTACTAATCAGATATCTCAGCTGCACTTGGATTATCTTGTGGATATTTTCACTAATTTCAATAAGCTAAACTTGCAGTTGCAAGGTTCCAGAAATAGAAATTTAGAAGGCTTAGCAAACATACCTATTTTTGAAGATAAATTTCGCGCCTTTATTTGCAAACTTCAACTATGGATGGGTTAAGTTATCGAAAACAATTTTTCTGCGTAAGCGACATTAAAAGCGCTCGCAGATGACGAAAAATATGTTATGCTCAGAGCGGCTATACAAGAGAACATCAAAAGTAATCTGCAAATGCTGGTCGATGAATTCAATCGTTACTTCCCGGAATATAACCAAACCTAATCGAGAGGTATCCAAAAGCTGATTCGTAACCCTTTTGGTATCAATGTTGGAGAGGTTGCTGACGAAGTCCAGGAAGAGCTCATTGAATTGCAAAATGATAGAAACTGCAAGGACGCGTTTGAATCTGACATTGCCCTCGAGGAGTTTTGGTGTAAAAAAGCAATTTCATATACTAAAATTAAGGAAATCGCCTTGCGCTATCTTATGCTCTTCTCCACGACTTATTTGTGTGAGCAAGGAGTTTCTGCTTTGCTTGTAATAAAAAACAAGTCCAGGAATCGTTTGAATGCAAGTGATGATATGCGTGTAGCTTTGAGCAATAATATTAGCCCGAGGATTACACAGCTTGTAAAGGAGATGCAAGCTCAAAAATCACATTGATAATTTCCCAAATTTAATTTTCTATAAGGGATGTTATTTTTATATTATAATAGTACTTTCAGTTCATGTTACTATTAAATTAAACGAATATGTTAAAAGTTTTGATTAAAGTTTATTTTAAGGTAAATACAGTTTATTATTCTTGATCCTCGTGGTCCCCGCTAAGAATCAAAAAATCATGGTGGTCCCTGGTCACATAAAAGTTGGGAACCACTAATATAGTCGGACGAATCGATAGTATCAATATCGACCAGCATGCACGACATTTCTTTAGAGGCACTTCCAATAACCCAAATGTTAGCAAGAAAATAATTAAATGTTCAAAACCGTAATTCTGTATTAATTTTTACAAATTAAAACTTCATAAATTTATGTTAATTTCAAAGGAAGTTGAAAATGGTACACATTGATGATGATACACTCACCAATATCACTGCCAATATAACTGTCAGAGCAACAAACGAATAATTAATTACCTTTATTTTTTAAACAATTACGTTTGTTTTATTATTTTTCTTCTTTGATTCTATACCTTACTGTAATTTTACCTTCTAAATTTAACTAACGAGGAATTGAGAAAAGGTAAGCTTTGCCGTGAAGCAACTAAATAAATGTCTCCNAAAAAAAAAAAAAAAAAAAAAAAAGTGTCACACAAAGTGTACGGAAACCTGATTTTGGCGAAAATATTACAGGCGGGATGAACTTCGATCACCTAAATATACACTGTAAACTTTTCTTTAACTGTTACAAGTATGGGTTTGTGATTTTTTTATTTTTTATTACTGGACTAATAAGACTTTTGCTACTCACGTACTGAACGTCTACGATTAGTTTGCAGGCGCGTAATTGACGTAACAATTGAAATTATCCATTCGCGAAAGTGAAGAAATATTTTCGCGGAAATCATGTCACAACCAACGTATATGAGATGGAAAATAAAGCTCGTTTGACTAGCCGCTAACTAAAACATTACACTATCGTATTAATTAAGATGTTTAGATATAGAAATAATTTTCCTAATTCGATACTATCCTTACAGTCGGAGCTTTATTGGTTACTTACGCTGAAACATATGCAGTTTCAAGCGGTTTATTTAATGTTTATTTCAAAGCGTACCAACCGAAAACCAATTAGAGTAACGAAATATTACTATTTCATTCATTTCTGTTATAGTTGAACAAAATTTTACTACACTTAAACGTTCTTCTCCTTTCAAACCCTTACTACGAGCTGTTCATGGTTATTTGCACACTTTTGAAATCAGCCTCTGGAATATGTCACTGTTCCTACCTGCATGTATTTTAACTCGCTAACAGACTGGCAAGTGCCTAGCAAAGTTGATAACGACGGAAATAAAGTAGGTATATCTTTAACATTGAATCAAAAGTGTTAGGTAAAAATTTGTGGAAACTAAAATGAATTGTTTCCCTTCCCGTATTTTTAATTTATATATGCGTAAGAATAAGCAAATTTTTAGAAATAATTACTTTAATAATAATTTTAGAGTTTTACTAGACCCGCGCATGAAAAAGGTTATCAAGCCGATAACAATGTTAATTTCCCATACGGTGGAAGAACACACAGTGTGCATGCAATTAGATCTTAAGCAGGGTTTTCAAAAGAGCTCATTTTACCGTGAACAGCCTATATCAAAGCTTTATTGCTACGAGATCAGTTATACACCTCCCTTTCCAGCTACATTTTATTTTTTGCGGAATATTATGGAAAAATGATTGCAAAAACATTTTTAACTCACTATAAAGTAACTAATATAAAATATTTGGGTTATCTTTGTCTTTATAGTTAGGGAATTAATACTAAGGAAAAAGTAGCATTTTTTTACGAGTGTTATAGTGCATTTTTTAAAACGCCATCCAAACCGTAACACCGGACATGCTGACAAGCATGGAACGAGTTTGATTATCGCGTAGATGTCGTTCGGGCCGCTCATGGTGGTCACATTGAACATTTATGAATGTATAGTAAACAAAATTCACTGCTCCACGGTTCATTTGATTGGTCAATCAGGGTCGTAGGTGGTTTGGTTTTGATATTATAGACCTTCAAAGTTGGGGTATTCTTTTATATTTATCCTGTATTTATAAAACTGACATTTTTAAAATAGACGTTTGATGTTCTAAAACGGCATATGTTTAGGTGTCCTGCAACAACATTACTCTGGTGCAAAATTTGGCGAGAATGATCTGAATATTTCTGAAAAATAATGTAAACGCTTTATATATTCCAGTGGCGCTACTTTCAGAAATGGCGGACTAGTGAGGACATGATTTCGTGAATTTAATGTTGGCAGTATAAACTGTTAACATGCCAGTTTTATTTCAATCGGTTGAAAGATTCTTGAAATATGACATAGCACCCAAAAATTTTAAATTGCTGCCATTCTGAAAACAATTATCTGACATGGCCACAAAATATAGAAGTCGAGTGTATTAAGCATGTGTATTGCACGTGTATCGATTTTAGTGAAATTCGGTGCACGGATTCAAAAGTTTTTAGGAAGACACACACCAACACACAGACACACCGTTTAAGTGACACAGACACACAGAGCGTATGGCAATCTCATAAGCCTATTATTTTCCTTCAGAAAAAAAAAAGCGAAATTAGAATGCACGAGTCAGAAAGTAACTTCTTGGTGAGTCTTAAACCTAAAATATTTTTTTTTTTTGGAGCAATCACAAACAAATATTTTCAATTTTCTGAGTCGTTACTTGTTACATACACTCATTGACACAAAAATATCCGCACCCAGAAAAAAATCATTCTCGAAAGAGGCGAAAGAATGTACAGCAGCTATAGTTTCCTGTAATATTGCAAATAATACAGACTTTGCTGCTATTGTGTGTGTATAACTGTGGCGTTAACAACAATAAAACCTTGGTAACGTGACCGATTGTGGGGCGAAGCTATGTGCAGTATGATATGTATATGTATGAGTGGAGTGAACTTTCAGTGAGTAGCTAGCATTCCTGAATAACGCAGTCGACACAGGTATGAACAACTTGCAGCGTTTGATAGAGGGCGAACCGTTTGGACTACGAGAGGCAGGGTGGTCGTTCCGTCGAATTTGTCTGTCACATGAACCGTTTCGACCGAACTGTGCGGCCGTGTTAGAAGCTGTGCAAACTCGAGGCAATACATACGTGTCGTCAGGCCCTGGCCGACTCAGAATGACCACCAGAACAGTGGAACGTGCCATCGTCCGACAAGTGCGACCTCTACCTACAGTCTCTCTTGCCACCGTCCAGAGACGCGCATCGACATGACTACTGTTGCGAGGCGACTAGCAGAAGGAGTTTTACATTATATATTTCCATCATGCCGTCTTCCATTCATACCCCCAACAACAGTGACTTCGTCAGCAGATTTGTCGGAATCGGGAGGCACGAACGGCTGACGAATAGCTATTCGCCTTTTCAGTAACGAATTCAGATTTTGTCTAGACACGGATGACAAACACTACCTACTTGCTGTCAACATCCTTCCTTGACCAGCAAAGTCTTCAGACTTTTCACCTTTGAAACATATACGGAGCCAGCTGGGATAGCAGTTTAAGCCATCAACAGATCTGCATCATCATTAGATGTCTTTATGACTCCGTGCCGGACTGAATCGCCGCATGTATCCATACTAGGAGTGTTATAGTGACGCACAAAAATATTTTTTTAACTCTACTGTTTTTCGTGAATAACTGAACCACTCACATGTATTTATCTTGTAATTATTAGTTAGCATCATACTTCGAATTGCCTGAGCCAAGTTTTATTCCACTTTAACGTTTGCTTCTGGTTGCGGCAATTTTTATGAAAATGAGTGTATTTTAATGTAGTGCTGTTTAGTAAATAAAACGTTTTTTATGTTGGCATTGCTGTTTAAGGAATAGCGAGGCAACTATAAAAATTTCCTGGTATATCACAGATATACGATCAGTTGTGGATTTCAAATTTCAAATATGATTTGATAATATTCATCAGACTATAAAAAATACGGAAATCATATCCGTATTTCGTCGTTACTTGGATTGTTTTCACATATAATTGCACGTTTTCGTAAGCATGCTTATTAATTACGTAAGTTTTGGAAAGAATTCTCGAGTTCGCAAAATAGTTGGGAGAAAATATATTAATGCTTCTTTACCCTCAAGTCCCTGTCTGTACAGTGATCACACAAAAAAAACTTTCTATAAATAGTGTCAAAATAAGATTCCATATGCTTTTTTCTTATTAGGGTATTTTTACATCGCTAAACTGTGCAATGAGCTCTATTTTTAATTGTCTGTAAAATCTGGGTCATCCAAGCCTGCAAAAGGGAAAAGCACAGACACTTTTGAAATACGACGCCGACGAAGAGCACCACAAAAAACCTGCACGCAGAGAGCAATATCTCGATTTTCAAAGAAACTGATACAAAATAAAGCTACTCACTGTTTTGTAAAATAATACTGTATCTCTTCGGCCACTCGCTGATAATGGAAACCTAGAAAATCTAATGGTTAATGTGAGAGCCACTTAAAGGCAGCCAGAAAGAAGAACAGTCTGAAAGTAGCTGCACCAGACAACTCAACTTAGAATCATTACAAGGGAAGCATAAAATCGAGATCGATAGCGGCTGAGAATCGCGTGTGATACTTAAACTAGTAGCAACTCCTTTTTAGGTCACTATGCTGTGAACGATATGGTCAGACATGATTAGGAGAGTTTCGTTGGCCAGCAAAATAGGTTTTACAGGTTTGAAAATGGAAGGCGTATAAGTAAATAAAAATTCATATCTGTGATTATTTTGTTTTTATTTTCGAAATAAGCCACGTGATTGCTATATCAGCAAGAGGTACAGAAAGTATATTTATTGTAATTTGTTCGATAAAAATAACATTTAATTGCGCGAGTTTTGGAGGTTCTTGTAAACTTCTAGAGCTATGATATCCGTTTCGTAGTTACGAGCGTTACTTTCATAACCGGCAGCTCCGAGCGAATCAACATTCGTTCCACTTGAACGTTGCGAAAGAGCATCTCGACTTCTGACATTCGCTGCTCCCGGCAACTGCATTTCTTCTCGCACTCTCTTCCAAGGCCACGCACAAGTGCAGTTATAATTCTCGCGAGGAGACAACAAAAAACGAAGGAGTGCAATTCAGAGATGGGGGGTCGTCAAACGTCGGCCGAACACTTGATTAATGATGCGTGACATCATCTAAGGAAATGGACGTTCTAGGATCGGGCGTGGGCTACAGGCCATATCTCTGTCGTCTGGAGCCGTGACTCAACGCCCTTGTAGACCACCGTGAAGAACTGTTTGAAGTGGCGCGTTTCACATCTTGCGTTCCTCATATTCTTTTTGCCAATATGCTAATTTAAGGCGGTCGCCTAACTGATGCTTGAACTATGTTTCCGCGTGTTTTAAATACTGACTTTTTGACCAAGCAATATGTTCACCTGCGAAAAGAAAACATTCTCCAGGTGAGGACAGAATGGTATACTTTCCAACAAGCTATTCATTATTATAAATTATTTTAGTGTCCTCCAACATTATTAAAAATAATTTTTTTCTGGTTGCCGTATTTTCAAACACACTTTGTTACCCGCATGAAAATAAAACAAAATGGCGGCCATTTAAATATTTTGGGTGATTGTCATATTTCGGGAACCATTCACCCATTTAAAACAAATTTTGAATGCTGGCAGAGCATCGTGTAAGCATTAAATTTTGAATTGCATATTGTTGTTAGTCCGCCATTTTGGAATATAGTAACAAATTAAAAAAATTAGATTTTACATCATATCTCGAAAACTATTAAAGAAATACTCACCCAATTTGGCATGTAAGTAATACTACGACAGAACAGGTAAACGTAAGTAGTTAANACTTGTCAAGGAAATGTGTGCTGAATATTGACGCATTCTGCGTCCCTATATTTTATTCGTCAGAACACACGCTCTGGCGAAGCTCGCAGGCGGACGACCGACAATAAAGATTAAGGGTTAGCGGATGTGCCGGGAGAGTGACGCCAGGAGGTCGCGACCGCGCCTCGCAGCTACAAAGGCGTGCTACCAAAGGTTTCTGCACGTGCAACTGTTCCTGCATGTGCAGAAGACATCCGGAGACAACGGAAGGCACCAGGGCGCGGACACAGCTGCATTTTGCAGCTGCCCAAGGGACACCGAGATCTCACCACCAGCGGCATCTGTCCTGGGCTTGTACCGCAATAAACCATGAGAGCTTTTAGCGGGCGTGCTGGAGAGAATAACGACACAATATCCGGAGGCATAAGTGCGCCGAACCAAAGAAGCCACCCAAGAGTTCCCGCACGTGCAGNGAGAATAACGACACAATATCCGGAGGCATAAGTGCGCCGAACCAAAGAAGCCACCCAAGAGTTCCCGCACGTGCAGAACGGAACAATAAACTTCCAGGCCAGAATCAAGGGGCGACGCCAGGCCGGCTGCGGACCACAGGAGCAGCGGCCACGTGTTTTACGACCCAGGGGGACGACAAGCACCCCGGACCACGTGCAGAGACGGGGCAAGTTGAATATGGTGATGGAGGCTACAAAACCACGAGAAGGAGGGAGGAACGGATCAGTCAGTCGGGGGACCTGAAGCGAGGCGTCCGGGTCGGAGCCGGACGAAGCCAGTGCGATGAACGAGTCAGTCAATCAGTCAGTCGCGGATCGAGCAGTCAGTCAGTCAGTCGGAGTCAGTCGAGGATCGAGAATGCATCACGACGTCGACCTCAGTTGGAGGCCGTCAAGCGGGACATGTGGCGGGAAGAATCCGAGAAAATTCAGTCAGACTTCGTCAACCGCAGAGTACTGCGTGGACCCGAGAAGGAGGAACTTCGAGGCCAGGCGCCGAGACGGCCACCAAGTGCGAGAGCAGTTCCAAGTCGCCAGCCGAGGGAAGACAGCGCAGCAGTGTCAGATAAGTAGTTCTACACCAAGTGTGGAGAATCTCCCCATCTCCCCCCCCCCACGATGCCAATCGTGGCGTCAAACCATACGTTGNATACGTAGCCTACATAGAAAAAGGGGAGGGGAGTTTGTCTCGTGAGTTCATGTACCAGTCAACCTGTTCAAGCAACAATAAAACTCGATTATGTGAACTCGCAAATAAAGTGTAATTTATTAGTAAATTGGACCTAGAGACAGCAGTATCGACGTATTCCTACGCCCTATCACTGAGGGCTAGCATCAAGTGCTGGCGCCTCACGCCGCAGAGCAGATTCAATACCTGCTTCCAAACTTCAGCATTTGGCAGGTATCAACTTAATTAGGCACTTACTTTCAATATGGCGACCATAGAAATATTTATGGTTATTTGGTATATCTACTATACCATTAAACCAATTTTGACCAAATTTTGTATGCAGAAAGTATCGATTGCAAGCACAATATACGATAACACATGTCCATTTTGCCAGCCATTTTGTAAGATAGCGCCACACGAAAAAATAAATTGTTATGTAATATCTCGGTAAACAACCGATTCCTACCAAATTTGGCAGACAAGTAGTACTGCGGCAGTTGATACAAAATTATATGTTTACTTACCAAATGGTAGCCACATAGGCATCTTAGTTTAGAATGCTATATTGTCGTAACCATATAATCAATTCCAACCTAACTTTGTAAGCTGGCAGTAAATATTACAATTATTAACTGTATCTACACCAATAATATTTTTCCATCATTTTGTATGATAGCTCCACACAAATAAATAAAGTTTTTATGTTATAGCTTGAGAAACAATTGACCGATTCCTATCAAATTGACAGACAAGTAGTACTGCGGCAGATCATGTAAAAGGGTATGTTTTTAGTGCATCAGATATTTATTTTCAAAATGGCGGAGATATAGCTTTTTTAGCTTATAATGCTATAAAGTCGAGACTATCTAATCAATTCCAGAATATATTTTTATGCTGGCAGTAGATATTACAACTATCAAATTGGTCTTCACAGAGCCTCATTTCTACCATTTTGTAAGTCAGTCTCACAATAAAGATTAAGTTTTTATGTCATACCTCGGGAAACAATCAACCCATTATTACAAAATTTGGCGAGTTGTGCTGTGGTAGGCCATATAACAATAGTCATATTTTTTTAACGTGAAAGAAACTTATTTTCAGAATGGCGGCTATAAAATCATTTTAGCTTAGTATGCTATATCTACGAACCAATGTAATAGATCTTAGCTGAACTCTGTATACTGGCAGTATACAATCATAGAATGTGCTAATACATAACTTTTTGTCCTCCATTTATGAAGTTCGTCATGAAAAATATGGAGGTTTTATGCCATATAAGACGGACCATTCAACCGATTATCACCAAATTCCTCACAAAAGTAGCTCTATGGTAGGCCATGTAAACTTAGATGTTTTAAGTGGCTCAGTCACATATTATCAAAATGATGACCCTGTAAAAATTTTAGGTTAGTAAACTCTTATCATTCGAAACATGGGACTGATTAATTTCTAGCTTGATGCTGGAATCCGACCTCCGTAATGCAGTTGATTGCACACTAGCTTATGGTACGAGGTTTTCTGGTTTCGAGTCGCGGGTAATTCCCATGTGTATATGTGATGGTCTCACTACTGTTGCGTGTGTTTCTGGTCTCATCTACGTATAATGATACAGCTTTCAACGAGAAGATAAGCCCAACCTATCAACTCAGCTTTTAAGAAATTATTTTAAAATGAATTGCACCCATGTTGAGGAAAGTAGGTTGCTTAGTTGCATCGGCGAAATCTTGTTTTCCGCTGCGACCGGCGTTCTTGAGAAAAGTATTAATGCTATGTTGGCACATAGGTATAGAGATGATACGTAAGAACTGACGTAATGACAACAGCGACAAGTGTTTAAATAAAACACCGCCCCGGGAACACATCGAGGCTCACTTAATGCCTGTGATCAGTGAAGAAGCAAGGTTTTTAGCTGAGTTCGGTGGTTTTTGTCGTCGCTTAGCAGTGAGATCTTGAGCGCCGGTGAGGGTGAAATGAAGTGAAGACGGTGCAGCGGCGGAATGCATCGACTGGGGAAACGGGAGAGCCCCAATAATACCCACCGGCCAACGGCAAGATCCGCCATGTTGCAAATGTATCCGGGTGACCCGGCCGGGAATCGGACCCGATTCGCCTTGGTGGGAGAGTAGTCTGACTATACACAGCACTACTGCAGCCCCGTTACATGGATTTTATTTTAAACGGATTTTCGAGAGGTTCCCAAACCAGCAGAGGTTCCCAAACAAGCAGTTAGTTAATTTGGATAAAGGGGAACCTCCTCTCGGGTTCTTGGTTTCTCTACTGTGTGAGGTCAATAGTTAGATGGGGTAAGGTTTGTTCTACTCAGGTTAGGAATAAAACGAAATTTCTTATGGGAGAGTTTGGCATAGGGAAAATTACCGCCGCTAAATGCGCAATGTTCGAAAAGGTAACTTTTAATTAAAACTTTAATCTACATTAATGATACGAGAGAGAGAGAGATTTTACTTGGTTACGAAGTAATTCTATATTTAATTTATGATTGTCGCAATTAGCTTGTTTTTTAACGTAGGAAATAGAGAAAATCTGTGACACTATAGCGTTTACCTAGTGGCGAAAATATAGGTACTTCAAGAATTTTTTTTTAATATAAACAAGTTAAAAAAACCAAGAATCCAATATGACGGAGGAAGGTTTTCCCTTGAGAACTGCTCTTGTGTCAAAAATTCTAGTTACATCTGAAGCAATTGAAGTTTTCGTGTTAAGGGCGCCACTACCTGCCGTATGAATTGCGTTGCAGTGTGTTCAAAAGCCACATATTTTTATGAACCACTAACCGTATTCCCATTATACCGATATACGAAAAGAAAACACATTTCAGACGTGGTACGAATAACTTTAAAAACATCACGCACATTATAAATACTATTCCCAATCCCTCCGGCATTGCTAAATAAATAAATATTTTTCACACTGCGCTATTTTACACTATACTATTCTGAAACTTGTGAAAGTATTAAAGGGACCTGCACAGAACTTTGCTTCAGATTTTTCTCCAACAAAAATATAGGGTCACCGCTGAAAGCCCCATAGGTATACAAGCTTTACGACGAGAACATTGCACTGCACGTCAGTTCAGAGCCTTGCGCATACGAGCGATGAGGTACTTGATGCGCATGGCTTTGTCGCCCTTATCGCCCCCGCGCTTCTCGGCCTCAAACGTGTAAAACACCTCCATGTTGGTGGCCCCGCATTCATAAATGTAATCGGTTTTCATGCAGTTCACATACATTTTTTGTAATAACGCTGTAGTGGTTAAGTGTATGTTAAAGCAGTTGCCTTAACTTTGCGACTAAACATAAAATGTTAATAAATGATCTTAATACTACATTTTTAGACAATTATTTATGTATATGGATAAATTATGTCCACTTCAAATTACAGAAATTATTCCTTATTCCTTGAAAATGGCAACTTATTCCCGGTCAGAAAATATACAAATTCCTTGGATCATTTCAATGGATACAAACCTTACGAGTTTTTTGAGCTTCTGGTAAATCCCACCATATACACTCTGCATTTCAACGACATTTTGACGAAACACTTGCGTATCTGCTAAATGTAACTTAAGTGTAAAATATACTTTCCCGTGCAGCACACCTTGGAAATTACTTATATAAGCAGCTGATTGTTTCGAATCGGAAGTCATGCTTAATTTAGTTTTGAATTTTGATGCAGCGGATTTCAATGAAATGAGAATCGTGCAATGTGGATAGCTAACTTCGTAGAACAAAGGTTACTCACAACTGCGGGCAGAACTCCGTGCTGTATTAGGTTTCAGTCAGGCTAAGCCCAGAGAGACCTCCCGGTTTTGGTAATCTCCGAACTATTTGCAACTCTCTCAATGCTCAGATTCCGAGTCATGCCAATGGTGAGTCTAGAATCACAACCGTTTCGGCTTTTTCGCCGCATGCCTTGATGATCACGGCTACACAAAACCTACGTTCGTACACAGAAACTGCAACATTGTAGTGATATCATCAAACTACGTATTTTTAATTATTATCGCCATTGCAGCCAGTTTAATTGTTAAGAGCGTATTCTTTCAGGGTCATAAGGTCAGACAAATGGAAACTGTCTTGGGCGATTTTCTTCTAGTGGATTCCAGTGGCCATTTATCATCGATTTCGTGGTCTTCCTCTTGGACTCTGATGCTGTATTGGACTCTTTTTTTTTTTTTGTGCATGCTTTGTTCATCTGCCACTGATATGGTCCATACGGTATAAGAAGGCCGTTTT
>NQII01007187.1:0-28249 GCA_002778355.1 Clitarchus hookeri
GCACCAATATAATTTAACTATTATGAACTACTGGCCACCCCCTGTATAACAAAGGTGGCCGAGTAGCGACAAACTTTCAAAAACTTTACTAATATTTATTTGCACCCATGTAAAGGGAAAGTAGGCTCATTAGTTTTCAGTAGGGCAGTGATATTTCGCGAAAAGATTTCGAGACAAGATACAGTCCAACCGCCTGTAGGGTCGTCCAGCTTCTTTGATTGGCTAAAAAAATGTTCTGGCCCGTGTCAACCGTTTGCGCACGAAACACGAAGGTTCAGTGTCGGAGTTACTTAGTCCTGAGTGGCTTGGTCAAAGACGGACACGGCACCAGCAGCCAATGGAGGTATAACAACAGCTGAGGTGTTTACGTAGTATCGAAGTCTACTGTGTGCTCCGATTTTTACGCGAAAAGTCACTGGCCCTAGTTATCAATAACTTCTTGTTTGTCCAATGGTTGCTGATCCAGTGTGTAGCCAGTTTTACCTCAGGCCAGGTGACACGGGATTCGTTTTTTGTTTCCTTGCAGGTCTGTAATTGGTTTAGAGTACGCCTGGGCGTGTCTAATAAGCTGTGATTGAATTGAAGACGTAACAAGATATGTACATGTGTTTGAAGTCTAGCTTGTTCTTATATGAATTCGCGTAATTTGCCACTCCCTAACTGTGTTGGATAGGTATTTGTAATTTCTTTTAATTGTTATTCGTCCCTCGTCTGAATTTTTTTTTTCTTTTATAGATATTATGGGAACACGTTAAGTGGTTTCGTAAATAAAACGCGGATTTTAAAAAACACTCTGCATCGTAATTCAAGCGACAGTTATGCGTCGCCCCTTAATACTCAGGTATATGAACGGGTGGTAACTTCAGACGCAGGTTATCAGAGATGAATTTTATTGATTCTTCAGTGACGTAATAAACATTGAGAAGTGACAATGCACTTTGAAAGCGCGCTATCGCTGTAACCTGGCGCAAGTGTCCTCAGTGGATAGGTATAACAGGTGGCATCAACTCGTGGAAAGACTTTTGCCGCACGAGCACCGAAGAAGAGTCTGGTGCGAGAGAGCGCTGCTATAAGCCTGTTCACGAAAAAAAAAAATCACTTTCGAAATCAACATTTGAAAAAAAAAATCATTGCTCGTTACTGCCTGTATTTTAACGATAACACTGTTCGCAGTTTCTTCACACTTTTCGAATCAAACCTTTGAAAAACCACCCCATATATTACGTGTTTGGTTGTGTCCTAAACATGTAGTGTACCACAAGCATTTTATACTTGCAGCAGTATAAAAGTAGTTTGGTTTTTGTTAAACTGAACATTTAGTTATATTCTATGTAGAAAAAAAAATATTATTTCATTTATAATTAATATGAATAAAAATGCCTATTAAGAAATAGTTCTTACGAAAAATAATACGTACTACACTGAGTCCGCGCGAATGTTGTGCATTGTCCCTTTGGTGTAATTTGGTACGCTCGGTTATGCTTTGTCTGCATGAGCCAGGGGAATATCCAGGAAGCAGAACTTCAGCAGGGGTTCGGAAAAGTTGGAATTGACCTTGAATGGACTCTAGCAAACTGTCTGCCAAGTTGGCAACGAGGCGAGAAAAATAGTCCAGTTTATTAACGTCGTATTCTAAGTGTGACGTTTAAGTTTGTGGGCGGCGAATATACGTACTTTAGTTTCTTTTTTTTATGCGTATATGTTTTATAAATTCCCATATTTGTAACAATTTTTTTTCCCTATAATTCCACAGTTATACTTGGCTAACGCACGAATAGTGATGTTCATGGCAAATGGTGTGGTTATATTTGTCTCATAACTGAAATGGCATGGGTCAAATACCTAGATGGTTTTTTATTTTCTGCAACTCTAAAGGACCCCTCCAGACGCAGCGGTTAGCCAGCTCGCCACTCTCGGATTTTAGCTGGTCATCGGGTTTCCTCGGGATTTTCCCATTTCCCACATCCTTGCATTCCGGCACTGCTTCACACTCACCTCACTTCACTCTCATCGGCTCTCAAGTCCCCGTTGTTAAGAGCCGCCCAAAACTTTTCACTGCAACGCTAGGCTCATTAAACGATAATGTGGTCTACAGCTGACTGACCGACTTCACAGGCCTACCTGTTATGGGTTAATATTGCAATTCTGTCGAAGGATATACAGTGTGGGAAGAAAGCAGATACCAACACGAGCTTTTAATAAACGCTCACTTGACCGTGTACAGCCTATAGGAATGCACCAGAAGTTTGGAAGAGCTGGACTTCGCCCACGAAGGCTGGATAGTTGGCGCAGGAGGGCCGTCGACCCCGCACGGCAGCGAAGAGGAGTTCCCCCAGATAGTGCGGCAAGTTATGGGGCGGCCAGTCCACGGCATTGTTATGCCCGCATAAATAACGATGAGGCCATGTACTGGCGGCGCAAGCCCACTTGCACCTTGCACTCGGGATGTTGGAAAATATCAATAAATCGAAGTGACGATGTATCGATATAAATCGTCAATATATTTTAACGATATTTTATCGAAATCAATATCTTTATTCCTGGTATTGGAAATAAATATTTTCAACATGTTATTTTAATAAGCTCCATTTTGAATACAAAAATTTTTATTTAAAAATGTGTATGTTTGCTTTGACAACATGCATTATAAATAGGGCCCACATTATTCTGCAATGTCCGATATACTCAGTGTATAATATTACAAGCAATTTTACATTTGTTAAGTCCTTTAATACATAAAATATCGAATTACGATGTACCGAAAATCGATAATTCTCTTTCAATATATCGTTTCGTAAAACGTGCAGGCACGCAACACCTCAACCTCGGCATACACTGTCAGCTACTATAACAGTTAACTAACTTATTATGAATAGCGTTCACATTCCGAAGTTTCAGTTTTATTTTGTTTTATTGTCTCGTCCTAGTAGGTCTATAGTACAGGAACAGCGAACCCCATCTGAACACGCCAGCAAAATGACGTAACCAGCTGGCATCATGTCAGAACGCCGTATGCCAATCAGAGCCTGGTACACTACTTGCCGGGAGGCAGCGCAACCAATATGGAATATTTCTCAGCGCACAGTAGCCAATCAGACACAAGGCCCTTTCCCAGAGTCTCGCGCAGCCACATCAATGGAACCGCCGCGCCATTTCGTCCCTGTGTACTAATAATCTATTCCGCGGTTACAGTCTGTTAAAGGCTGCTCACGGTAAACTGAACAGTTTTGAAAACCCTGCCTAAGATCTACTTGTATGCACATTGTGTATTCTTCCCCCTTATGTACATTTAACATTGTCGTGGGTCTCATCACTTTATTCATGCGTCGGTCAAGGGAAATTATGAAATAATCATAAACGTAAATACTTTATAGACTTGCTTATTCTCACACTTACGTGCATTAAATAAAAAAGAGAAAAACATTTATTTATTCGCAAATGTTAACCTAACACTTAATTCAACTTTATTAAATGGAACTACTTTTTGTCCGTCGTTACCAACTTTACTAAGCGCATGCTGGTCAGTGTGTCCGTTAAAATATATCCATATAGGAGCAGTGACTTTTCTCAAAGGTTGAATTCAAACGTGCTTAGTTAATCGTGAAAGGCCTATAGTGGGCAGCTTAGAATATTGAAAGCCCTGCCGAGAATCTGATTATATGCTAATTTTGTATACTTCCACAGTAGGCCTGTGTCGTAACTGTCGTAACCATGAACATTTTTAGGAACGTAATTTACGAATATCCTAATTATTCTTCTTATATGCACAAAAAAAATCGAAAATTATTGTAATATAGTGATTATGAATTGCAACGTCGCGCGTATCGTAAGACGTGTAACCACTTTTCTTACACGCACGTTGGAATCGTGCCGGACGATACCGCTGGACGACGGGTTTTCTCGGGTATCTCCCGTTTCCCCCGCCCTTACATTCCGACGCTGCTCCGCACTCAACCCGCTTCACCCTCATCAACTCTCAAGACCTCGAATTTAAGAGCCGCCCAAAACTCTCCACTCCACTTCTCAGCTGCCAACTGTTGTGTGAGAATACCGGTCAGCGTGTCTGTTAAAATATACTTTAAATATACTTAAAATATATTTCAACCATTGATTATAAATGTTTTCAATTTAACTGCCATTCAGCCACAGATGAGTAATATTTCCTCTTCTCCACCCGCTCCACATTTTTCTTGGAAATTATTTACCCCAAGAGCGCTTGGTAAGACTGTAGCGTGTCATAGATTCGTATTCACTGATTTCGTTTGATCCCAACCATCTACCTTGGGGGTGGTTACACCCTACCATCTCACGGATTTTCCATCCTCGTTTTAAAATTCTGGCGCAGTTTCTTAACATTTTTTTTTTCTCTATTCGTGAACAAAAATTAATAATACACAACGCGATAATCCCCTTGTGCCGTTAACCAGTATACAAAAACACAAATAAAAATAACTGTTACCCTTCGTTGCCAGCACCTTTTACTACTGCGATAACTCAATTACACTTAACATGACATTTAATTTTAGAACAAAATACTGTTTTTAAACTAACTGGACGATATTATTAAGGTAGTACTCTTCGTTAATTTCAACATATAGATCCCTAAATATTGGGCCTTAGCGAATCCTATCACTAAGAGCCTAGTTTACAACAAGAGTTGTGATGTAAAATCAAGGCGATATTAACCTTCGCTTCTATGAGGAACAGTGCCAAAAAAAATTAATAATTTTTTGTTTAAACTTACATTACCTTTATTTATACTGAAAAACATTCTGGATTCTACAAAACATTGGTTTATTAGGTGTCCCGGCAAAATAATTTCTATGAATTAATATTTTATTGTCGTGATGGTAGAGTTTGCTGACTTCAGCTGTGTAAGTACGATGTTTTGCTACTATCACAAACTTAATTGCGAACGCCTGGTTGATGTTGGTGTCTAGTACAGCCGAGCGTAAACACGCATTTTCTCTACCTGCCTGAAGAACGGGTGAGGCGAGGTGAATTACGAACAGAAGTGGAACGAAGGACGCTGGGGGAAAACGGGAGAACCCTGAGTAAATTCGGAGTGTTTCATACGCGGCGATCATCGGCTAGGATCGAACAGTGGGGCCAACTAGTCGCTGGTCGAGAATGCTTGGCATGTAACTACACGCCTCAAAAAAGGTTTGCATCGCCTGTAACTTAATTGCGCGTTGCCACAGATTCTGTTCCGTTTTTCGTAGTCGTTGGTTCTTTCCGTCTAGTTAGGCGTAGCTCTGTACAGGCAGTGTGTATTTTCATCCTAAACTTTCTCTTCGGGCTTGAGCCACCTTGTAACTCAGAAATCCTGGTGGTGCAAAAACTTTTTTAAGGTCTGTATTAAAATGAGTTATTCTCTTTATAACTTTGTACTCAGAATCTTTTGATCACCAATTTATTTCTCATAAATTCTGCGTAAGGCCTAATGCTACTGGTTGGTCTGTAACGTCTGTCGGTTATTGTACCACCTCGCAACATGAGAGTGACGCCTTTGTAATCAAGGTCGCCGACAGCTATAGGCTGTGCATTGTTAACTAAGCCTTTTTTGAAAGGCTTTCTAAGCATTGACTTTTCTTTATTTTGTATTCTTCCGCCATGTGTAAAATTAACATTGTCGTGGGCCTGACCACTTTATTAATTCACCATCCAAGTAAAAATTGTGGAATTGTTGGGGATATAAATGCGTTGATAATATGTCAATTCATTCTCTACTGCGTATAAAATAAGAAATATTAACTGCGGAGGCCACACATTTAAACATTGCACTCGTACACGTGTTAAGAATTAATTGTTTAGTTCGCTGTGAACTTTAAAAGCAGCCTACTTGCCAGTGCGTAATGAACTGTATTTGTAGTTGTACATATAGTTCATTCACGGTTACTTCCAACTTTTCTGAAGCCATGGTAAAGTTCTACTTCCAGGATATTCCTCCACCTCATGCAAACAAAGCTTAACCGAGCCTGGAAAATTACAACACGCCACATTCGTGCGCACTCACTTTAATAATATTTTGCATAACAAATATTTCTTACTAGGCAGTACCAAAACACCTATTTTCTCACTGTTTTTAATCATAATAATTATTAATTAAATAATATAATTAAAAAATAAAATGTAAGTAAAAGTTTAATTTAACTAGAAATAAGATATTTTAATGTGAAGAGAAATATAAAACGCTTCTGATGTATGACATATTTAGGAAACAACCATACATTGGGTGATTTTTCAAAGGTTTCATTAGAAAAGTGTGAAGAAACCGCGAATAGACTATAGCTAGCGATTTTTTCCAAACGTTTCTTTGAAAAGTGCTCACTTTATCGTTAACCGCCCACACATGAAAGGCTAGCGTTGAAGTTGTTGCTGTTTTTTTTACTGTAGCAAAAATCGCTGCCCTTTAATTCTGTGCCGTTTAAGTTACTGCCTTCGAAGTTTATGACGAAAATGTTCGAAAAGGGGAACGTATCTGCCGTTAAAAGTTCGCCCCGAAAAGTTTCCGCTTTCTCTCTCACCGACACGTTATTTATTACGTTGTAGCAGAAATTTTGTGAGGTTCCTGTATATTCTGCCGTGTAAACTATAGCTTCTAAATAAACTTTCACTGACTTACTCATAAAAGCATGATCTTCATCGAAAAAACGTTTTACAANAAAGGCTAGCGTTGAAGTTGTTGCTGTTTTTTTTACTGTAGCAAAAATCGCTGCCCTTTAATTCTGTGCCGTTTAAGTTACTGCCTTCGAAGTTTATGACGAAAATGTTCGAAAAGGGGAACGTATCTGCCGTTAAAAGTTCGCCCCGAAAAGTTTCCGCTTTCTCTCTCACCGACACGTTATTTATTACGTTGTAGCAGAAATTTTGTGAGGTTCCTGTATATTCTGCCGTGTAAACTATAGCTTCTAAGTTAACTTTCACCTACTTATTCATAAAAGCATGATCTTCATCGAAAAACACGTTTTACGAAGTTTGTATTTGGCTTCAGAAATTAAGTGTCAGTTTTTCGTAAACGGTACTCGTTATAATTTTCGTTCGAAAGTTTTACGAGTACTCAGTTTATATGCTGCAGAATCCTGTTGATGTTTCTGGACTCTGTAGGTCTAAACTCGGACGTAGGAAGCGTTGCGAACTTATTGTTAGGGGAACCTGTTTCTAGTGAAAAGATTTCTGGACAAGTGACGTTCCGAAACACTTTATTTCAGAACCACTTCCGTGATTGGATGATTTGAATCGCTACGCGTCTTGTCTGTCTGCCCGCGAATCACGGACGGTAAGTATCGGAGAAACTTAACCCTGATTGACTCGTTCATGTAACAGACTCCTCGCTTCATACAAAGACTAGCGGCCAACAGCTAAATAAAGACTGTAAGCGTGCACATAAGATATTGACGTCGAGCCTCTGCATAATTCTTTGCGGGTAACACAATGTGGCCCTACTTATTATATAAACAGGATTATCGAGCTATCATTATTACGTACTTGAGTTTGAAAACGCTTGTCTAAACACTGAGGTCTATGAATTGATAGTATTTTTTATGCTACGGGCCCGATCTGTGTTTTCCGAGTTGTGATACAGTTATAATACAGTATTGCAGGAAAAAATCTTTATGTAAAAGCTTTATACGATTGGCAACCCCAGTAGCTACATAATATAATTTTTTCATTTGAACCTTTATGCTTCTTGTTACATTCCTTATCTTAGACTGAATGGTATTTATGGACAGTGGTAATGATCGTACATATTAGCTTTATAGTTAGGTAACACAAGGAAAGTGTAAGCGTTGTCCTGTATTATTTGCATTTTGTAGCCATGATCAAGCCGACGCCTTATTCAAATTTTACTCATGAACGTAGCAAACAATCGCCATTAATTTAAACTGTGTTATTAGGGTTACATAAATTAAGAAAAATCGAACGTCGTCGTATTTGGCGAAAACCAATCAGTTTCTTGAATAACGGGCGTCTTTTGTGTAAACCCAGCCAATGATAATAACACATTGTGGAAAGGCCAAGCCATTATTTTGTTAGAGGTCGATGAAGGCCTAGTCGCTGCCAGTATTTTGACGAGTATCGTCACGTATTCTGAAATTACGCGTCTATAATCGCGTCATCTTCCTGTTCGCTAGGTATAGGCTATTCACGGTAAAGTGAGCACTTTTGAAAGCCCTTTCATTTAGAATAATAGTCAATAAATATATTTTATTTTTGCCTTAGACGTTAACTTTAGTGTGCAGTGTAATATACACACTGTGTTTTTACTTACATAACAATATATATTTTTTTAAGGTGGTTAAAGTATAAAACATGGCTGAAAGAAAAAAAGTAACAAGCGTGTCAAAAGTGCTCACTTTACCGTGAACCGTCTATAACCCTGCGGCACACAGCTAAACTGATGACGAAGAGTGGAGTGGAGCGGACAGATTTGGGCGACCTTGAGAGCCGATGAGGGTGAAGCGAGGTGAATATGGAGTAGGGACGTGAATCTCGAAGTCAAAAGTAGTACACGTCTGGGAAAATTATAGTATCTTGTACAAAATTACAATATGCTAAAAAAATTATTTTGACAGCCATTTTAGATTTACTACGTGTTCTGTTCTTTATAAATAACTCCAGCTGTCTATTTTTTAAATGTTACAAAACTTACATTTCGTATATTATTTAAAATTCTACTGTAACACACACCGCCTTAGGGCTTAGACGTTTCTATCAAAATTACATTAAAATTTATTTACAAAACCCTTTATATGAGTGTTGTCTCGACCGAATACTCTCTGCGTCGAGGTGTGGCGTACCATTTTTATTAAAGTTCTGTGCAACCAAATGTTAAAAGTTGGCAGTAGAGTAGTTGTATGGTTCATTTTAAATTATAGTACTTTTTTTTGGTACTGTAATGAATTTGCTGTAAATCATTGTACACGTGCTATAATTATAGGACGGTAAACATACCTGTCACGGAGAGCAGCGCCGGAATGCAATGGTAGGGGAAACGGGAGATCCCCGAAAAAACCAGCCGACCCACGATGTTCACGTTCGAAAATCCGGGAATCGAACCCGGCTCGCCTTGGTGGTAGACGAGCGCTCTAGCCTCTGCATCACTGTGGCCCCTGATGACGAAGGACGTTTTGTATTTATTGTCATTCGGAAAAGGCTGAGAGCTTATTAGAACGGACACCTGTAGGTTCATCGTGAATAAAAAAACCATTGTATTTGAATTAACTCAGCTCAGTTCCATTTCGTGATTCGATGTTTTTAATTGTTACGTACCTCAAGTGCCTCTACCCGTGTATTAGAGTATTCTAGCTGTGATTGGCTTACTTATGTACGTCAAAGTCTTCTGGCAGAGACGTGCTTAGTAATGGTATAAAAATCTCAATAAAACAAGTAACAAAAACCAAAGAAAAAAGTGAAGGAAAAAGAAACTAAAAAGTATAGCTGTAAAATTTTAATTTTTATTTACGGACGTACGTGCGTTATACTGTGTTAAATTATATATATATTAAAACATTCCCTTTAAGTCAGTAGTTACCTTTGCTGAAGTTGCTACGGCGTAGTAATTCAGTGCGAAAGATCAGGATTCGAGGCTCGGTCATATTTTCATTCTTATTTTTAAATTACCGAAACTGTTCAATGTGCGCAGAACCATTCATATATTTAGTTGCACTAACCAATTCTTAGAGTTCGGGCCAACCAAAAGTAGAACGACCAAATATTGGTTTAAATAACAAAATATTTATTTGCAGCTATACAAACAATTAAATTTTTTGCGCTAAGCAAACCTAGTTTGCTTCAACAAAACATTTTTTTACGGCGCAGGATTAAGTGCTTCTCATAAAGGCACCAGTCAATAAACTTATGACGGCGCCTGCTGTGTATACAGGACTATCTAGTTTGGCCTTGCAGTCAAATCAACTCAAGACATTTCCGAGTCTCTGACTATAACTCTAATTTCACGCGCAGTGGTCAGATTGGGCAGGAAAGAAACAAGGTCCTACGCAAGGCGTGCCAGCGAGCCATGGTCCTCGCCGTAATTTTCATTCCTGATCCTTACCCTCCTTCCTAGAGCCGCCCAGCTTCCTGTATATCCCCTGGACCATCTTTTCCTGGCTGCGCACTCGACTGTGCAGTCCCCTCTTGTCTGCCGCAAAGACTTAAGAGGACATGGGACATAAAATAATGCTACTGAGGCTTATAGTATTTTACAATTTTATGGAAGCCAATAGAGAAAGCCAAATAAAGGGCAACCATTTTGAATAGTTTTTACTAACTACGAGGAAAATATGTCACCAGAGTGACGTATATCTGCCGGGCTATTACTGACGGGAGCCGTCAATTTTTGTGTGTTTTCGTGGCGTAGGACATTATACGAAATTGATACACTGAAATTGCAAAATATTTGGTCGTTAAGTTGGCAAAACCCATTATCTAGGATTGCCCGTTTTTAGTTTTCCTATGCTGGCTTCCATAAACCTTTAATCTTCAATTTACGTATTTGGAGTTCATTTATGTCCATCCGTATCATGTGCAGGCCCACAGCATTGACTCGCATATCACCCAGTCCAACCGTCAAAAGTCACATGACAGAGTAAGCCCAGGATTACGATGACTTCCCTTTTCACGTACACGCAGCGAGCGACACGTTCTCGTAAGCCGGCTGCATGTTGACTAATGTGTTCCAAGGATACTCATCACGAGCATTTCACGGTACGTTCCCGTGGTGGAACAGCTTGTCGATGTCTAGCTCTTGCGTGATACGTGACTCTGCACCACGTGATATCGCTGGCCAGTTACAATAGGGACGTTGTTGTATTATCTTTGCTTTTCACGAGTTCGGTTTTTATTTTCGCAATGTCGTCTGCTCGCGTTTTTAATTCATGTGCCGCATATATAACTTTCTTCCGTGAATCAGGACGAAAGTGTAATAGAGGTTAGGCTAAAATAATTAATTTTTTAATCCGTACAACTTTAAGGAACTTCACATTGCCGCATTTAATTGTATTTCACAGAGGTGTAAAAATGCATGCATGAAATACAGAATGTTTTTGAAATNGGTGTAAAAATGCATGTATGAAATACAGAATGTTTTTTAATTTTTTAAAAGGCTTATTTCCTTAAACAAGATTTTAATTTTCTCTGCAGATAAAAGTTGATTACAATATACTATTTATTCTGTGTATATGAAAAACGTGTGTACATCTCGCAGAGACATTTTTTTTGAGACTATAAAGATGTCTTGGTTGTCATCAAAGTTTGTATAAATCACGAACGCCATACCTTCGCAACCTGTTCTTGCCACATCAATATTAAAACACAAATACGCCTGCATAACAAGAATTTTGAGAGTTTTCAATCAGAAAAACAACAAAACTCATCCCCTGCATTTTCATTCCTTGCACAAAGGTTACGTGCTTTCGTGAAGCATCGGAAAATACTATCCGAAAAAAAATCACGTTTTACGTACACGTAGCAGTGTAGCGTGATGCGTGTTACGTGTGACGTGAAGGCATCGTAATCCCGGCCTAAAGACTGTTCACGGTAAAGTGCGCACTTTTCAAACCAACCTTTGAAAAACATCNGGCCTAAAGACTGTTCACGGTAAAGTGCGCACTTTTCAAACCAACATTTGAAAAACATCACTGTCCATAACTACATATATGCTGCCAGTTAGGTTGGCAGCGAATTAGTAAAAACTGCTTCTCGAGAAATGACGATGCATTGCGAGTGTAATGTTTGAATTTATAGCTACTGAAGTGAGGCCAACGTTTCCTGTTTCATATCAAGTAGAGCACGAATTCAAATATTATTATCTTTTTTTCTTCCAAAAAAAATGTTTCATGTTTTTACTTGGATGACGTATGAATAAAGTGAGACGGTCCAGTGCAATAATAATTTCGCATGAGGCGGAAGGATACAAAAATAGAAAAAAGTATATCCCAGGCAGGGCTTTCAAAAATGCGCAGTTAACCGTGAACAACCTATATATGAATAAACAAAGATGAAATAGCGCGGCGGTTCCTTTTATGTGGGCGAACGCATTCAAGATTGGCTGCAGGAGGCTCTGGAATCGGGATTTGTGTCTGATTGGATACTGCGTGCTGCGAAATATTCCCTATTGGCTGGGATGCCGTTTGACAGTTAGGTTAACAGGCGCTGATTGGCAAAAGGCCAGTGACGCCATTTTGCTGGTGGGTGCTGTTGGAGTTCACGGTTTAAGCTGCTCTTTCAACTCTGTATTCTTATTTACTCTATTGTCATATTGCCAACCGCGATGAACGTGATTATTATTGGTTTTTCTAGCTAGGGTTGCCAGATGTGAGGTATTGACACATTTAAGTAACTAGCATTAAAAAAAGAGGACAGTCACAAGAAAGTGACACAAAAAAGAGGACACGTAATTTTACAATATAAATATGAAAAATTAGTTAATTACGTCACAAGTAAACTAAAAACAGATTGCAGACCAAATTGTATCCCAAATGTTTGCAACCAGATAGAGTGATAATCATGTTCGTACTGAAAAAGAAAGTGAATCCCATTTAGTTTGTAGGCGCTACATAATAATTTGTAAGAAAATAATATAGAAGTATTCAGATAAAAAAAGTTGTACATAAGCACTGGACACAATTTTGTTAATTGACAGTTAACCAGTCACGCACGGATCAAGTTCAGGTACCTATGTTTCAATCGTACTTTTTTTGAAGATTCTTTTTTTCTTCGTTTTAACAGGTTTATATTTCCTAGCAAATAATCATACATTTTTTAATAGATTAGGCACTTCTCAACTTCTATATGTAAAAAATCAGCCAGAAAAAGATATATGAGTGTTGATAAAGACAAGAGAATCACGTAATATTCTAATAGGAAAGTTTGCACTTTTGCAGGAAGTTCGTTGGCACCGTTATTAAATGTTTAACGGCATATTAAAAATCCACGAGAAAGTAAATCTTCGCTATCTTCCACTATAAAAGTAAAAGAGGACATTCCGAATTTTTTATTTTTTTTTGTAAAACCAGGCAAGACATTTTACACGGTCTCTAAACGAGGACGTCTGGTAACCTTACCATCTTGCTTATGTTTAAAAAAGAGAAAACTTCGAAAGTAGTCCTATACCCAATTAGCAATTGACGTTACGCAAACGTACATACATATCGACTGAACTACCGAACTCGCATTTACGTAAGAATATTGATTTGGCCGTATTTTTGCGGCATTAATATTGTGACGTAATTATGAGTTCGAAGTTCAGTCGTTATGTCTGAACTTGCTGTGTAAAGCAAATAGTTAATTGGGTACAGTCCATTCACGGTTACTTCGAACTTTTCTGAAGGCCTGCTAAAGTTCTACTTCCAGTATATTCCCCCGCCTCCTGCAAACAAAGCTTAAACGATTCTATAAAAAAATTACACCATTGGGACAGCGCACCGCATTCGTGCGGACTCAGGTTTATAATATTTTGCATAAGAACTATTTATTACTAGACATTACCAACACACATATTTTCTCCAAGGTTTTTATTTATATNTCCACTATAAAAGTAAAAGAGGACATTCCGAATTTTTTATTTTTTTTTGTAAAACCAGGCAAGACATTTTACACGGCCTCTAAACGAGGACGTCTGGTAACCTTACCATCTTGCTTATGTTTAAAAAAGAGAAAACTTCGAAAGTAGTCCTATACCCAATTATCAATTGACGTTACGCAAAAGTACATACATATCGACTGAACTACCGAACTCGCATTTACGTAAGAATATTGATTTGGCCGTATTTTTGCGGCGTTAATATTGTGACGTAATTATGAGTTCGAAGTTCAGTCCTTATGTCTGAACTTGCTGTGTAAAGCAAATAGTTAATTGGCTACAGTCCATTCACGGTTACTTCGAACTTTTCTGAAGGCCTGCTAAAGTTCTACTTCCAGTATATTCCCCCGCCTCCTGCAAACAAAGCTTAAACTATTCTATAAAAAAATTACACCATTGGGACAGCGCACCGCATTCGTGCGGACTCAGGTTTATAATATTTTGCATAAGAACTATTTATTACTAGACATTACCAACACACCTATTTTCTCCCTGGTTTTTATTTATGTTAATTATGAGTTTTAAATGTTATAATTTACAAATAAAATATAAGTAAAATTTCAATTTAGTAAAAAATTAAGGTANTTAATTATGAGTTTTAAATGTTATAATTTACAAATAAAATATAAGTAAAATTTCAATTTAGTAAAAAATTAAGGTATTTTTATGTTAACACAAGTGTAGAATGTGTGATTCATGACATATGTAGGAAACAACCAAGCCAGTCATACATGGGGTGATTTTTCAAAGGTTTGATTCAAAAAGTGTGAAGGAACCGTGAATAGACTATATAGTGGTACTTTCATAATTTTATATTTATAAATATAAATAAGCAAGAAAAACAACTAATCCAATATGGCGGGGGAAGGTTCGTCTTAAATGAACACTGTTCTTTCCTTAACAATCAACCACGTTGTTTTTGATAGTGCTATAGGCAGACAAGCAGAAAGGCAGTCTAGTGTTGGGATACGGAATGTGGCAACTGCGCATTTTTCATGCGCACAATACCCCATATTCACTCTACAGTGTATCAGACGAGTTCGCCACAAATGCACCAAGACGTAATCGTTACGTCGCGTGGCGCGCTACACTTTTGGTGCTACGCCACGTTTACAAGAAGAAAATAAAAATAAAAAAAACGAAAGAAATTAATTCAAAAAATCGGACTTCTCGGAACGGCGCCGTCGTATACATGCCGCGCAGTGTTGCGCAGATAACTTTTGCAACTCGCAGAGACGATAGCCTAATTGAATTGTTTGAGTTTCCTTTCGTTCATCGGCATCGTGTGCCAATTATTCGCAGAACTTTTCACTCTCTCTCTGTCTCTCTCTCTCTCTCTCTCTTTCTCTTCCTCCGTCATTCTTTAATTTTTTTGTATTTGATGTACAGCTACGGCAGTCTAAAAACAAAAATAAATAACGTACGCATCAGAAAATAAGTTCGTGCAATGAATCCCAGGCAATGGAAAAACAGGCCAACTCTGCAAAGGTGCGTACACATTAGTAACAGTAACACGTAACGTAGCACCAAACCGTAACGGTTACGGCTCGAGATAGTTTGGACGTGCACACGTGACATCCATCCGCGCCAGTCATTTAGTATGCTTTGCACAGTTTAGATGTTAGTTGTGTGTTCTTCTGCCGCTCAATTTTCTGTAGCCGACATAGGCTTGGAGTATGAGAGCAAATAATCAACCAAATAATTATTCACGTTAATGAAATTATGGAGATAATATGATAATGTGCATCCCTTGGTTGCATTTCCACAAAGTGAATAAAGACGGTTAGGGTTTATCCTTCAGACGGGAGTATAGTGCAGATAAACATGCGCTGATGCAATTTCTTGTATAGTCTATTCACGGTAAAGTGAGTACTTTTGAAAGTTCTCTCATTTGGAATAATAGTCACTAAAAATATTTTATTCTAACCCTACACGTTAATTTACGAATGTGGTGGAATATACACACTTTGTTTAATACTTGCATAGCAATATTTATTTGAAAAATATGGTTAAAGGATAAAAAATGGCTGAAAGGAAAAAGTAACTATGTCCTCAAAAGTGCACTTTACCGTGAACATCCTATATATATGTTTTACTCTGTTTCCTACTACAGAAATAAGAACGGTAAGCCTTGTTGTTAAGTTGTGTTGATGTCGGAAAGAAACAGGTGATATTCTCTGGGCTGTAACAACATAACCTGATACGGTTACAAGCTGTGTTACGTGGTACGGTCGCTAATGAGCACGCATCTTAACGAAGAAGTAGGTCGAAGATGTAACACAGAAAGCGTTGTGTAAGAAATTGGAGACTACTACCTGACAAGACGAATTAATTGTGTTGAAAAAAATTAACAACAGCTATTTTTTTNGTGTAAGAAATTGGAGACTACTACCTGACAAGACGAATTAATTGTGTTGAAAAAAATTAACAACAGCTATTTTTTTAAAGTTATTTTTTAAGTATTTTATGTACATATAAAAATGTAGTTTTAGACGTTGCAACGAAACATTTCTCTTTTGTTTATAACTGGACTAGTATCAGTATACGCACGCTCATATTTCGGTACCAATAGAAATGTCTTTGCGTTTGATGTTATTGACAGCAGTACTGCATGCGACTACGTAATATAAGTCTAAACAACGAATCATGTCTCCCACCACGTGAGGGGATACCCTTATTGGATGGCGTTTTCTACTGTGTACAGTGCACATCATAAAAAAAAATACACTTCCTATGCACTACATACACATATGTCTGTGTATGCAGGAAGATTCTAAAATCATCGGACAAGCATTGAGGGGTGGTAGAGCTCACTGAAACAAACAATTATTGTATAGGAATATATGGGCGGAAGTGACGCGTTGAGGCACAAACACAAAAACATGACACATTAACGGAAACATAAAATGTTCATTATCAGCATACGTAACGAGTGATTCCGTACAGAAAATTTTAAAACAGTAGCTGGAAATGCATCCACCAACAGTCACGCATGCTTGGCGACCTCTACATATGGCGTGATTGGCTGACAATGGTGGCGTGCGTGAAATACCCGGCGTATTTGAATCTGTTCGCCAATCACTCCACCGACGCTACCAAGCTTGCATTACTGTCGGTGGTAGCAATTTTAATCAATTATTATAAACATTGCTGTAAAAAGGCATTTAGCGGTGACGTTGTAAATAAACAATGTGTTGCATTTCATGTGTTATTTTTGTGTTTGTGCCTCAACGCGTCACTCCCGCCCATATATTCCTATACAATAATTGTTTGTTTTAGTGAGCTCTACCACCCCTCAATGTTTGTCCCATGATTTTAGAATCATCATGTATAAACATATATACATAGGACACCAAAAACTAGAGGTACGTAGGCGGCGCTAGTGGTTGCTTGTTGGCACACGCATGTCAAACTACACGATCAATGTGTGATCAGTAATTGAGCCAATTGAGCAGGAAAGACTGNGCCCCTCAATGTTTGTCCCATGATTTTAGAATCATCATGTATACACATATATACATAGGACACCAAAAACTAGAGGTACGTAGGCGGCGCTAGTGGTTGCTTGTTGGCACACGCATGTCANACATATATACATAGGACACCAAAAACTAGAGGTACGTAGGCGGCGCTAGTGGTTGCTTGTTGGCACACGCATGTCAAACTACACGATCAATGTGTGATCAGTAATTGAGCCAATTGAGCAGGAAAGACTGCCAGAAATTGATTGCTTTCTATTTTCAACACCACAAACAGCGGTGCTGGCGATGTAGGTTCTGCACGTATTTTCAAGGTGGCCTATGTCTCCGCAAGTCGCGCCAGTTCCGTTCGCCTTCGCGATACGCAACTTGTGCNGCACGTATTTTCAAGGTGGCCTATGTCTCCGCAAGTCGCGCCAGTTCCGTTCGCCTTCGCGATACGCAACTTGTGCACGCAGGTACGTGCAGTTGCGGACTCCCGGAGTTCTTTTGCTAGCTTAAATTTCGACTCTAAAACACTGGGTGAATTTCCCTAACATTTTGCTACTAGGATTTCTTGTTTGTATCAGCCCGTAGATGCCACGGCTTGCATTTCGACACCTTGTATATGTAACACCGTGCCTGAAAGAGNTCTTGTTTGTATCAGCCCGTAGATGCCACGGCTTGCATTTCGACACCTTGTATATGTAACACCGTGCCTGAAAGAGTTAACTCAATAGATCTACTATAGAAGAAACAGATGACTCGCAATAATTGGAAGTAGCGGTTAAAGAAAGAAATCCACACTGTAAGACATACACGTAGGTTTACAAATACAGATTTTTGGTAATATTGCATTTCTTGTCGTTAATTCGTAAAAACAACTACCGCAGTTTAATTTTACACAAATTTTCTTTAGGAATCCAGAAAGTAGTACTACACGTCATTGGTGAAAATACGTGAGTGTATGGCTTGATAAACATAATATTGATGTTAATTTACACATTTTGCAGTATGTTTAAGCACACACCCACTCCTTGCAATAAAATATTAAATTGTGTATTTTTACGCATGGTCGCTGCATAAACACTCAATGCCAGTGTAGTTGTACATCTTCTATTACGTAATTTTGCAGTGACTATGTAAGTGTAAACTTGCATTACATTCTGCTGCATCTGTGAGCTTATAGTTGCGCTTACAAATATTCGGCAATTTTGTATTTTATGTTTAATTTGCTAAAACGAGTAGAGTAATTGTAATTTTACACTAATTTTCGTACACATTGAAAGACTGCTAGAAATATTTGTTGCAATAATGCGATCTCGCGGTAGGGAGTAGAATTATTTCGAATTCCATTTCTGTATTCAAAACGGAAACTTAACTCCCGTTGAGGGGATATGCTTGCTGTTTGCATATAACCAGGTATTATATATCTGAAGTCAATTTTTATCCACATTTTGGGGATAATTTTTTATGGCTCTGTTTAAATACCAAGTGACAGAAAGGAATACAATAACGTGAGAACTATGATACTACACATACGTATGTAGTATGCCAATTAATGTGATGCAGTTGTAAAATAACTGATACTGACGGTAAAATTACTTGGTAAGACAGTGAAAAATGGTAAGAAATAGTGTACGTAAAATAAGAGTGAATATGGGATTTCACTTTTGTGTAAGTGAAAAAAAGGACTTACCGTNGTAAGAAATAGTGTACGTAAAATAAGAGTGAATATGGGATTTCACTTTTGTGTAAGTGAAAAAAAGGACTTACCGTGGTGAAATTACAATTGCGATGTCTGTGTAAATTTGCTTGTCGTGGAGAAAAAAATACACGAATGTTACAGTTTATATTCTGCTGCATAGTGATTNATGTCTGTGTAAATTTGCTTGTCGTGGAGAAAAAAATACACGAATGTTACAGTTTATATTCTGCTGCATAGTGATTGTAATGTCACACCATTGTACGCAAAATGAGTAGTGAAGTGTACATGCTATTTGCTCACATTTGGGATAAATTTACATGGACGCAGAATAAAATAACATTGGCATGTAAGTGCAAAAATACACTAACTTCTGTGGAGATTCTGCTACCACGTACATTTGTGTAAAATCAGAGAATTTTTTTTTTTACATTTATGGACGCGGAAGTATATACTATTTGTTGGTGACTATGTTTACTACTTTTTTTTTAAATCCCATTCACGTTCTTTTTTTTTCTTTTTTTTGCAGGTAAGCTAATCGGAGAGCGCTCTTCTCGCATCAACTAACGCTCATGACAGCTGTGTTTCTAACTGAGAAACTTGAGCTAGTACGGTGCTCCAGCAAAGTCGACCGCCGGCCTCGCACAGGTAACATTTTAAAACACGCTCACTGTTTGCTTAAAAAGTGCGCCAATATAGTAATGAGGACAGATGAAAAGGACGCAAGAAATTTTGCAGAAATAAGTTTCTTCTGTTTTTTTTTTTTTTTTTTTTTTTTTTTTTTTTTCCCCTGCTTNATGATAATGCCATGTTTCACGGGAGTTTTTATACTTTTTTTTTCACAAAAGTACGTTATTTTTGGTAAATAAAAAATTTTTTCAGTTCATTTTATTTATAGATTATAATATTTGGTTTATAATTATATGAATAAAAATCGTGAGCAAACAGGTGAATTTGTAATGCCTAGTGAGAAATAGTTCTCATGCAAAATATAATTAAACTGAATGCGCTCGAATACGGTGCATTGCTCTTTTGGTGTTATTTTCTAGACATAGTTGAGCTTTCTTTGCTCGAGGCGGAGGAATATCCTGGAAATATAACTTTAGCAGAGCTTTAGAAAAAAATTTAAGTAACCGTGAACGGACTTTACTAGAATTTTGTGTTTGCATTTTTTTTTTATCAAGAAGCATAACACTAGAGATAAACCATTCACAGTTGCTTCCAACTTTTCTTGTGCACTGCTAAAGTTTTACACTCAGGACATTCCTCTGCCTCATGCAAACAAAGCTTAACCGAATTTATAAAACTTCACCAAAGGGACAACGCGCCACACTCGTGCGAGCTCACTTTAATAATGTTTTGCATAAGAACAATTTCCTACTAGGCATTACCAACACACCCATTTTCTCACTGCTTTATTCATGTCAATTATAAATGAAATATTAAAATTTATAAATAAAATATAAAAAAATTTAAATTTAATTAAAAAGTAGGTACTTTTATATTAACACACGCATAAAGCGCTTGCCATACATACAATTATTACGAAACAACCAAACATGTCATATATGAAATTATTTTTCAAAGGTTTGATTTAAAAAGTGTGAAGAAGTCGCGAGTAGACTATATACGGCATTAATAACAAATAGAGCACTTTTAAAATTCCTGCTCAGGATCCGCTTTTCCTCTAATTTTGTATCCTTCCGCTATATGTAAGATTAACATGGACATGGACCATCTAACTTTATCATATGCCATTCAAGTGGAAACCAATTAATTCAAAGGAAAGTTAATAGGTTAATAAAATGTAATTTCATAATTTATTATACTCCACAAAAAATCTAATAGATCAATAGCCAATTATTGGCATACTACACTCTAAATGCAACGGCAGGTCTTAGAACTATTTTAATAAATTATCTGTTAACTTGAATACCACCCAGCGGGGCAGTGTGTTCTGTAGTAGTTATACGCATAAAGGCTGTTTAAGGTAAAGTAAGCACTTTTGAAATTAAACCTTTGAAATATGCCACTGCCCCTAACTGCATACATTTTAACGGATACGCATTGAGCGGCATGCACCTAATAAAGTTGGCAACGACGGAGAGAAAGTAGTTCCACTTCTTAGCGTTGAATTGAAAGTGTTTGCTTAAACATTTATGAATATTAAAATTATATTTTTTTTCAGCTTTTTTAGTGCATAAAGGTGAAAGAATCATCAAATTTGTGGNGGAAAGAAAGTAGTTCCACTTCTTAGCGTTGAATTGAAAGTGTTTGCTTAAACATTTATGAATATTAAAATTATATATTTTTTTCAGCTTTTTTAGTGCATAAAGGTGAAAGAATCATCAAATTTGTGGAAGATTTACTATTCTAATAATTCCACAGTTTCACTTGCCATGGCATGAATAAAGTGAGTAGGCTCACGGCAACGCTAATTTTACGTATGGCGGAAGACTACACAATGCGTATAGGGCCTACAATTAGATATTTAGCAGGGCTTTCAAAAATGCTCACGTGAACAGCCCATAGTTACGAGCAGTGAATTTTTTCAATGGTTTTATTTCAANAGCAGGGCTTTCAAAAATGCTCACGTGAACAGCCCATAGTTACGAGCAGTGAATTTTTTCAATGGTTTTATTTCAAAAGTGCTCACTTTACCTTGAAGAACCAATTAGGTTTCTGGTTAATATCGCAGCAGTCGGAATTTCTTGCAGGTTTCTTTCGAATTTCCTTTACTGGTCTAGCAGTTCTTGAAACTTTTTCATTTCAAACTAAAAGCTGATGTTCACGTCCCGCAGTTTTCTGCAATTAGATAAGTCGTCAGACAGTTGGATTAATTACCGGGTAACAATAAGCGCCATGTCACGCAACATTTTTGATACTTTTTCAGATCCAACTCTAAGACTAGATATTTCCACTTCACAGCGGAACGACAAACCCACCACCCCCCTCCCACCTTAAACACTTTACGTAGGTATATTTTCGGAATGTTTATGTGAAATATACGAGGAAAGTTTATTATTGAAAAATGTATGTGTCCTTAATTTTGCAAAGAGTTCTGTATAAAATTTTATCAACACTCTTGGTAATAATTTTTTTTACGGTGCATAAGGTGCTTTCCCCTTAGTTAATTCTGAGTTGGTAAGATATGGTAAGAAAATTATAATATTTTTAGTGATGATATTAAGGCATAAAGATGACTCGTGCAAACAGTGCCNGTAAGATATGGTAAGAAAATTATAATATTTTTAGTGATGATATTAAGGCATAAAGATGACTCGTGCAAACAGTGCCTGGAAAGCTGGTCGTGTTTATTATCGCGGTAGTTGTTTCGGGCCGACCAACTCCAGTGCGCTCCAATTATCCGTCCAGCTTAATGGCAGTATAAACTTTTCTGTTATGAATTATATAAATGAAATACTGGCGGCAACGCGCACTCATTGGCTGGGCAAACCTAATCAGAGGTCACCGCGTTTTCCACGCACTTGAAACAAATTGTTATCATTTTGGCATTTTGTTGATATATATCCTTATCGGGGATATAGGGGCGTAACAAGTTATTGATAAGAGTTATGTATTGAACACTATATATAAGACGTTTATTTAACATTAAAGTTGTATAATATTATTTTAATATAAATATGATTGAATATGAAACGGGGGAAGTATACAAATAAACTGAAATATTAAATATTATTTTATAAAGATTNTTATATAATTTTTTTAAGATTTAACCAGCCACGTTTTGAGTAAAGCCTAATTGGAGAGTCCCCACCTGGTTCATGATTCCGGAGGCTGATTAAGATGGCGCAAGTCGACAGCCGGACACGCCTATCTTCAGTGGTCTTCTCATTCCAATGGCCCGACGACAAAAGACACCGCCCACGGACTACACTGCCCTATATCGACTGCGTTGTGCTCGTAGTTCAATGAATACGTATGTTATTGTAGAGGTCACGTGCACTCCAAATCTAAGTGACTGATATTTATAACACTGTAATAAATTTTGCTGAATCTTTAATCGACTTGAGGGTGAAATGAGGTGAAGATGGAGCAGCAGCGGAATGCAAGGGCGTTAGGTAACGGGACAACCCCATGAAAACCCGCCGGCAAACGACAACGTCAGCCACGTTTCCAAACATGCGAAATATCCTGGTTAACCCCGGCGGGAATCGAACCCGAGCCGGTAGCCTTGGTGTGAGGCGTGTACTCTGACTACTACACCACCGCGGCCGCTGAAACTTAAGTCAATGAGTTGTTACAGGCTGCTCACAATTACCTGAGCACTTCAGAAATCAGCCTTTGAAGAATGTCACTGCCCCTAACCTGCATGTATTTAAACAGGGACACTGACTGGCACGCACCTAGTGCAGTTGGTAACAGCGGGGGNCACTGCCCCTAACCTGCATGTATTTAAAC
This sequence comes from Clitarchus hookeri, assembly GCA_002778355.1. Taxonomy (NCBI): domain Eukaryota; kingdom Metazoa; phylum Arthropoda; class Insecta; order Phasmatodea; family Phasmatidae; genus Clitarchus; species Clitarchus hookeri. Next base: position 23,171 of record NQII01007187.1, read on the forward strand.
AGGGACACTGACTGGCACGCACCTAGTGCAGTTGGTAACAGCGGGGGAGAAGTATAGGCCATTCAGGATTACTTCACACTTTTCTGAAGCCCTGCTAAGGTTCTACTTTTGGTTACCGATTACGTATCCTTCCGCTACATGTAAATTTAAACACTGCTATGTGACTACGTTTTAACTGTCAAATGATTATTTACTGTTTTCAGCTGTTAAAAGAATTTAGTCATATTTCAAAAGCCATTTCGTAAGACTGTCCACAATTTAGGCCTATAACCATATCTAGGTCAGCTTTATGACTTTTTAACTATGTCTTTGTTGCCGATAGTTGTTACGGTTATAATTTTCCAGTGTTAACATATTTGTTATACACGGCTTAGAACATTACATATAATACACTTTAATATTCTGCCGCGACTGTGTTTTATCCCTGTTATAACTGCGGGGGAAAGAACTGTAGTATTTAAACTCTTGTTGGCCTTAGTTGGAATAAAAATAAAAGCGAAGGGACAACCCGTCCAACGAAAAGGCACAGTAAATTCCAGAATGCAACTCCTGTCGCTTATTTATTGTACGTAGCAACTACAAACTTAAAAGACAGTGGTGATCATGCACACAAATAGGCCTACTGTAACTTTCATATTTCAAATTTATCTGGCTGGGCTTAGTATTTTGTTGGGGTTGTGGCAAACATTTAAATCACAGAAACGTAAGTACGTTGTGCAATTGTGTTTGAAACACCTAGTGAAAAAATTACACGATGTGATAAACAGACGTGACTTTAAAACAATTAATTTCGCATAAAAAAAATTCACGGTTAAATCGTATACATTTCACACGTTCGATATTGGCAATCTCTCTCACACACACACTGGTCCAACGTAACGTAATAGCAACAATACTCTTTCACACACACAGCGGTCACGACGCACTTTACAGTATATTTATTCCTGCCGTGGAATAAACATATTTATCACAACATCGTAACTTGCCTAGGTAGGTTTAAAAAAACACGAGTACGAACTTGACGCTTCGTTCAGAAACACGCCATGTCATTTCGGCGTCGCCAGTCGCCACTTCTGCCAACTCTGGATTTGTAACCGTCCCGCCATCACATCTAGATTTATTATAATTAGTATTCAAAAAATGAAATTTCGTTCCAGTTGTTAATTACAAAATTTAAACATAATTATTATTTTTTGTATTGGGTATGAAATATGCTAAAATTGAAAACATGTATAATTTTTCTGTTATTACAGGAGCTGCGAAACTTCCCGAGAGAGAGAAAGAGATAGATAGATATATAGATAGATAGAGAGAGAGAGAGAGAGAGATAGATAGAGAGAGAGAGAGAGTGGGACAAGCTCCGTTCCGCTTATTAAATTTTCTTTCTCGGACAAAAAAAATGTCAATAGCTCCTACGCACGATAATTTGCCCAAATATTTTGAACTGTAACAATGAAATATGTTTACTTTGTTTACTTCAGTGCTACCAAAAATTCAAATAAATGAATAGGCAACGTTTAATTTACAAAAATAGTATACCAAAAAACTAGGTTAACACAATATTTATCTGCGACCTATTTCTTACTAGCCGTTGCCAATACATCGCTGCTCTCGCTGTTTTTAACTCATATTTAATAAGAAATAAATATTACAAATTATAGAAGACACTAAGTTTGACGCATTCTGCGTCCCTATATTTTATTCGTCAGAACACACGCTCTGGCGAAGCTCGCAGGCGGACGACCGCAATAAGAATTAAGGGTTTTGTGGGCGTGCCGGGAGAGTGACGCCAGGAGCCTCGCAGCTGCAAAGGCGTGCTACCAAAGGTTTCTGCATGTGCAACTGTTCCTGCACGTGCAGACGACATCCGGGGACAATGGAAGGCACCAGGGCGCGGACACAGCNCTACCAAAGGTTTCTGCACGTGCAACTGTTCCTGCACGTGCAGACGACATCCGGAGACAACGGAAGGCACCAGGGCGCGGACACAGCTGCATTTTGCAGCTGCCCAAGGGACACCGAGATCCCACCACCAGCTGCATCTATCCCGGGCTTGTACCACAATAAACCATGAGAACTTTTAGCGGGCGTGCGCGTAGAACGGGACAATAAACTTCCAGGCCAGAACCAAGGGACGACGTCAGGCCGGCTGCGGACCACACGAGCAGCGGCCACGTGTTTTATGACCCGGGGGGACGACAAGCACCCCGGACCACGTGCAGAGACGGGGGAAGTTGAATATGGTGATGGACGCTACAAAACCACGTGAAGGGGGGAGCAACGGGGCAGTCAGTTGAGAGACGTCGAATCAGTCAGTCGGGGGACCTGAAGCGAGGCGTCCGGGTCGGAGCCGGACGAAGCCAGTGCGATGAACGAGTCAGTCAGTCAGTCAGTCGCGGATCGAGCAGTCAGTCAGTCAGTCGGAGTCAGTCGAGGATCGAGAATGCATCACGACGTCGACCTCAGTCGGAGGCCGTCAAACGGGACGTGCGGCGGGAAGAATCCGAGAAAAGTCAGTCAGACTTCGTCAAACGAGAAGGGTGTACCGGGAGCCGAGAGAAAACGAGTTCGCCAAATGCATCAAGACGTGGACCTCAGTCGGAGGCCGTCAAGCGGGACGTGCGGCGGGAAGAATCCGAGAAAAGCCAGTCCGACTTCGTCAAACGAAGAGTGCTGAGTGGACCCGGGAGGAGGGGTTCCGAGAGCAGGCGTCGGGACGCCCCACCGCCAGCCGAGGGAAGACAGCGCAGCAGTGTCAGATAAGTAGTTCTACACCAAGTGTGAAGAATCTTCCCCCCCCCCCCCACGACGCCAATCGCGGCGTCAAACCATACGTAGCCTACATAGAAAAAGGGGAGGGGAGTTTGTCTCGTGAGTTCATGTACCAGTTAACCTGTTCAAGCAACAATAAAACTCGATTATGTGAACTCACAAATAAAGTGTAATTTATTAGTAAATTGGACCTAGAGACAACAGTGTCGACGTATTCCTACGCCCTGTCACTGAGGGCTAGCATCAAATGCTGGCGCCTCACGCCACAGAGCAGAATAAATACCTACTTCCAAACTTCAGCATTTGGCAGGTATCAAGTTAAAGTTTCATTTATTCAAGAATACAGTACTTTAAAGTTAATCACACTGTTACATATTTGTGGTATACAAGTTATTGAAAAAACAGGTTGACATGTTACGTCTAGGGTCATTTTTCGAAGGTTCGTTTTCAAAACATCCGAAGAATTCGTGAATGGATAATAGTGGTGGAGAGATTTGGGCGTCTCTTAACATCGAGGTCATGAAAGCAAAAGGAGGAAAAGTGGTTTTTTTTTTTTTGTTTTTTTTTTTTTACTTATGTAAGATTAAGAATTAGCGAATTTGCAAAACATTTATTTTTCTAATAATTTCGCAGTTTCGTTTGATCGCCACATGAATAAAGTGATCAGGTCCATTGCCTTGTTAATTTTACATATGGTGGAAGAATACACAATGTGCATACAAGTATATTCTAAGCCGGTCTTAGAAAAAATGCAAAGTTTACCGTGAACAGCCTTCACCCACAGGCAAATCAGTGTAACTCACTAAGGTTTTAGTGTAGGCCAGTTTAATTCTCTAGTAATCAGCGGAAAACATCGTTGTCAAATTAGTGAACACCAGCAACTTAAATAGGATTATAGTGATTCCAGTGGAGCAGTTTCAACAGATCTGCAGTCGAATGCACTGACCTGGAGCAATTTTGACAATTTCAATCTTGGGGTGTAAATCTCGCGAGAAGATTTTAATGACTTCCTAAGTAATAAAACACTTGTTTTTAATTGCTAACCGTCTAAACGCGACTGCCTAGTGAGGTAATGGTCTACAGAAAGAAAGTTTATTTTACNCAGCTGCCCAAGGGACACCGAGATCCCACCACCAGCTGCGTCTGTCCTGGGCTTGTACCACAATAAACCATGAGAACTTTTAGCAGGCGTGCGCGTAGAACGGGACAAAATTAGTGAACACCAGCAACTTAAATAGGATTATAGTGATTCCAGTGGAGCAGTTTCAACAGATCTGCAGTCGAATGCACTGACCTGGAGCAATTTTGACAATTTCAATCTTGGGGTGTAAATCTCGCGAGAAGATTTTAATGACTTCCTAAGTAATAAAACCCTTGTTTTTAATTGCTAACCGTCTAAACGCGACTGCCTAGTGAGGTAATGGTCTACAGAAAGAAAGTTTATTTTACATGTTAAATGATTTTAGGCCTCTCACGATATTGCTTAAAAAAAAATTATATTTTTTTCCAGAATGACATTTCCACAAATAGGTTTTGCGAAATTCTCAATGTTCTGAAATTGAGAGTAAATAAAGATGTGTGGACTCAACAAAAAACAAACTCTTATTAATCTGTTTGTACATAATTTCTCTCCTGCAGCATGGCTATTTCTTTCAAAGGGCCGGGAATCGAACCCTATGGCCAGGGAAGGGAGTGTTTTGACAACTGCACTACCACGGCCCTGTTATATAAGGCGAACCTGTTAGAGAGGGATACTGTATCGAAGACTGATAGATAGGTAGGGCCATCCGATTTTCGCGAAAGGATTTCCACGCACGCTGCTAGGTTTCAATACCCTACAGGCACATCAGCAGTTTTCTTTTGCTCATTGGCCACTTTGTCAGGAGACAGTGGCCAATCGGAATTAAGTTACTCTGATACTGTTACATCTGCGATTTGCGGACGAAAAGTAAAGATGCTTATCACGTAAACCATCCAACCACAAGAGTGTATATATATTAAAGAATTACTTACTTCAATCTACGCAACAAAAGGGATTCATCGCCAGGTGTACACTATTAGAGAAAGATGTATTATTACCCTCACAGAAAACTATAGAAACGGTGGTTGTGTGAGAATGGATACGAACAAGACGAACGCGGCCTTCTGCGAAATGATTACGTAGTACCAGAGAATAATACAACATACAAGGTTGCAGTTACAGGAATGTTGAGCGTCGGTACTAAGTATAAAATGGTGGGAACTTTCTCGAGTAAAAATATAGGAACAATGCCATAGGTATGTGGGAGAAAAGTATACTATACACAC